>JAVTVY010015051.1:0-61233 GCA_036873755.1 Hanleya hanleyi
CTTCTAGATTCGTTAGTCAAATGGATAGTATATGGAATATGTGCCACCCGATAAAGAACAGAGCCATGCAGATATATATTTGATAATTTATGGAAGTGCTGTGGAGACTTAATTACCAATCTGTCTATTCCGAAGGAACGAACATTGTCCTTTATCTGATCACTTACGATGAGTTCGAGTTTGCGCAGTGCGATATCCCACTCCCCCTCTGTTTTATAAGTTCTAACTCCTCTTGTGATAGATGCACACCATGGGCTAAGACCGTCTGAAATGAAGCATAATAATTCACTGTAACATTCTAATCACACCATGAACGATATCGGCAGCGTATTTCATTCAAGTAAGATATTAGAGACTACTGGAAAGCTTATAGTATTGTTCGCTTTTCAATCACCATTGTAGAGATTCTTCTCCAATCATAGTTCTCGCGGGTGCGAACGAGGGATTGTTATCTTAAAATATATACTTAAACATCACCGTTGTTTATTGTTTGCTATATGTAAATTATCTTCATCGAAACCAATTGGCACGAATCATACTTTAATCGCGAAAACTACACGATCTAGAAACCGTTCAAACGATAATCGACGGTAAAACGTATTAGGGGATCTGAGTTTTATACAGACGATTATAAACTACTAGTGTACACATATTTTTGCACAACCCAGCCCGCAGAAATGAACGGATCTATCACAGTTAAACGATACAAGAACGGCGTCACCAGCCAATGTTTTCTCCTAGTAAGACCACAGAGTGAAGCAACCCAAGCGAAGCGATACCAACGATCGTTCAGATGAGAATAGTTCTGTACTGGAATGCAATCGGATCGCGAAATTGTTTTTTCAAGGCATGGTAAATCCAGAAGAAAAGTATTCAAATATAGAACCAGATGGTTAACTATACCTAACCAACACCTTCAGGGTAGCAGTAATTATATAATGTTAATGACAGGAAAATGTACCATGCGTGAAAGATCATGCTCATCAAGCATGTGAATCATATGGGTGAAATGCGAAACATCTCATATGAATTCCATGTGAGACACATACGTGATTCACATGCGATTCACATGAGGCGATAGAATATGACAATGGCCATCTGCATCAATCTGTATGGTCAGGTGAAAATCCCCTGTGACAAAAGGTGCAAAAGGTATAACTTATACAAGTTATATAAGTTCCGCACATGTGTGTCCGACACGAGGAAGAAGTCTATATCTCTCACGCACGTGAACTCGCATATCATTCACTTTAGGTGTAACATTGCCTGGGTATGAATGCACGTATGGTGAATTGATTAATCTGTAGGTTAGTAAGAACTTCTTGTACTACAGTGTACCCCGCTCGAAGAAGGCTATTCCTCTCAATGGCAAGATCTCACCAGACAAGTTCCCAAACGTTATTACGTGCAGTGTAATTTCGTGTTATTTTATCTGCGATTTTGTCGCCCTTTTAATAACAGATCGACATTCTATAAAACATGAACGAACGGAATCCGTTGAGAAAAGTATTCATAATTCCAATAGCAAAGTTTGAACCCCTTTTCAGCACGAAAATAAACCAATATTCGAGCGCGTGCACGGGGGAGAGAGAGACACACACACACATAGGGGGTATTAGATATAACGCCGTGTTCAGCAGCAATTACAAGCGTCTAGTCCGTCATTCATAATCCAGCCGTCGTCCATTAGAGAATATCCGAGTCCATAATCCAAAGACCTATTCCATATTCCATATAACAGTATTAGCACCAAATTCAAAAAGACAATCATAATATACATAAACATAGGCTTGTTTCCTGCAAGAGAGAAGCCGTCAAAAGTTTTCAATTATGACGGCAAGACATCATGATGTTCCAAAAATATCAAATCCGTATCGCTGACCAGTATTCTTAATCCATAATATTCGTTGTAAAGTCGTCATCTAAAGAATGATGTGTCTCAGTCACGCTTTGATTGTGACTGTTCATATGAGGACCATGAGGATCTTGAAGTACATGGGTTCATACGGCCCCTATCATGTATATCATCATACGATCCTATACATGATCACGCAAAGATAGTACCATGATTCTGACCAAATCATCGTATTCCATCATGAATAACCACAGCATAATTTTGAAATAGTTTCCGTGCTTGCATGAAGTTTTGTCCAGAAACTTGTTGCTGTTCACATGAGTAAAAACGGGAGTTCTGCAAAAACAAACCTACCTTATCGGTGAGGAGTTTGTAGTTGTCATATGTAGCAGCGTAACTGTGGAATTCTGGGAAAAGCTTCTTTACCCAGGTACACTCCTTAACTGTTTCACTGATGTGGGTCTGCAAAAACACACAAGTACGCACATTTTATGACGTTCAGTGAAGATCAGGGGATGGTTAGAGTGAGATTCGAAGATTCTCTGTCTCTCAATGAATCGTGATACAGGGAGTACAGACACAGCATTGACTCGTCACTCCCATAGTAAACATAACGACCGTATAGTTAAAATATACATTACTACCTACATATATTTAGTGGTTGTATATCGATCATACATATTAACAATCCAATATAGTATTGTTTCGAATGTCTGTCTTCACAATAGTCCAGCTTTACAAAATTTACCTGGACTGGCAGTTCAAATCGTTGTGCAATATTGCCGAGCTGTGAGAGAAGTTCACGTGTGCAGTTCCCCGCGAATCTTGGTGTCACGATTGGCATCACTAATGCGTTCTGCAAAGGAAAAATATTGTGTACAAAACGAAATTGAGATTAGTCCATTATGAATATGAAATGTCCTATGTCTGTTCGAGTATTTTCGAGCTCTTCATAGTTTTCCGTACTAAGTAATACGACTAATCCCGGTGACTTAGTCCTGGTAGAAGGGTGACTGTAAACCTGGGACACATGATCAACTTTTCACCAACTTCAATTTTACAATGTTCGACCTGAATTGGTTCGTATGAAATGGCAACATTTTATCTGTTCAATAAAGAAAGATGAACAAATATCACAGTCACGAATAATTATTCGTGTGTACACGTCGTCATAGAAACTAACCCGGATCAGGTTGGTTGGTTGTTTGAAGTTTAACGTCGCACCTAACCTTACTGGCCACACGGCGACGATGATCCAAACAAACATACTCCAGCAAAACCCTAACCCAACAAAAACCCAACCAAAACTACAAGAACGAGAGATCCTGAAGGATCTTGGCGCCCACCATTGTCCAATAATTGTAAGCTAATGACAAGAGGATCTTTTTGTCCATTGTTACTAAGAACAAACGATTGATTTGTAATTTTGTTTGCAGAATTTGAGCGGAAACGGAACACTGGAAAACACCAAGATATTATCTTTATAAGTTTCAGGAGTTTCAAGATTTTAAGAAACTGTACTTAATGTCGGTTCTTATAGTACAAGTGAAATGAACAAAGTTAGTCTGAAAGTGAATGTCCGGAGGATCCTTCGTCTTCGTTTTGTAGTTTTTTTGTTTGTTTTTTTTGCACGTGCCATCGTTAGGTACTGGAAGCGAAGACAAATCTCTTTGACACTTTGGCATGAGCTATGAAACATACCTAAGATTTTATAATTAGGAACGAATGCTAATTCCGTTCTGTTTACTGGGCAGATTTGAGACATTTCTTTCAAGATACCATGCTCAAAAATAGTAAGATGGTACACAACTTAATACTGAAGGGATCCGTGCAGTAATGTTGAAACTTTGAAAGTATCTGAATCCTAATTATCTCCCTTGGATAGAAAACACAGTAGTCTACAGTTGTCGTGTTGTGACGTTGCGTCACAAAAGTGACGTCCAATCATGTAGCCGACCCGGCGGCAGACGAAACGGTGGGGCAGTTCACTTGCAACGGCATGGACTAAAGTAAACTGATTTAAAATTTGAAGAAATAAGTTTTAATTCAGAATCATTTGAAATCCTTGATATAGAAGGTGAAGGTAGGGGTATTCTCTATACTCAATTTTCCGAATATGCCCCACTGTTTGATCCGCTGACTCTTGTGATGCAACATCACAACACGGGAATACCGTATTTATTTAAAGCGTAACTTGGATTTTCGAATCGGACCAAAAAAAGGTATCTTGCACAAAATTTGTACCCAATTTCAGAAAGATCCATGAAGTAGTTCCTGAGAATTCACGATAACACTGTTATACGGGGAAATTCAAGATGGCCATCTGGCGGCCATATTGGATTTTCGAATCGGACCAGAAAAGGTATCTTGCACAACTGGACCACAAGGAAAACCTGTGTACCAAATTTGAGAAAGATCCATGCAGTAGTTCCTGAGAAATCGTGATAACAAGAATTGTTTACGGACGGACGGACTGACGACGGACGCCGAACCACGGACGAAAAGTGATTTGAACAGGTGATGGTGGGCTAAACATAGAATCTGCAATGAAAAAGGTATCTTGCACAACTAGACCCCAAGGGGAACCTGTGTACCAATATGAGAAAGATGCATGCAGTACTTCCTGAGAAATCACGATAAAGTTTCATGGGAAAATCCAAGATGGCCATCTAGTGACCATATTGGATTTTCGAATCGGACCAGAAAAGTTATCTTGCAGAACTAGACCCCAATGGGAATCTGTGTACCAAATTTGAGAAAGATCCACATAGTAGTTCCTGAGAAATCGCGATAAAGTTTCATGGGGAAATCCAAGATGGCAGCCTGGTGGCCATATTGAATTTGCGAATTGGACCAGAAAAGGTATCTTGCACAACAAGACTCCAATGGGAACCTGTGTACCAAATTTGAGAAGAGCTATTCAGTAGTTCCTGAGATCGCGATAACAAAGTTTCATGGGGAAATCCAAGATGGCTGCCTGGTGGCTATATTGGATTTGCGAATCGGACCAGAAAAGGTATCTTGCACAACTAGACTTCAAGGGGAACCTGTGTACCAAATGTGAGAAAGATCCATTCAGTAGTGACTGAGAAATCGTCATAAAGTTCATGGGGAAATCCAAGATGGCTGCCTGGTGGCCATATTGGATTTGCGAATCGGACCACAAAAGGTATCTTGCACAACTAGACCCCAAGGGCAACCTGTGTACCAAATTTGAGAAAGATCCATTCAGTAGTTCCTGAGAAATCGTGATAAGCTTCATGGGGGAATCCAAGATGGCTGTCTGGTGGCCATATTGGATTTGCGAATTGGACCAGAAAAGGTATCTTGCACAACTAGATCCCAAGGGGAACCTGTGTGCCAAATTTGAGAAAGATCCATGCAGCAGTTCCTGAGAAATCGTGATAACAAGAATTGTTTATGGACGCCGGACGACGAACCACGGACGAAAAGTGATTTGAACAGGTGATGGTGGGCTAAAAATAGAATCTGCAACGAATAATTCCTCATTATATATCAAATTAAACACCGAGGTTAATACACTGGTCACACATTTAACATAGCTTTCAAGTTTTGGTTGAAACGATCCATGTTTGAACCCCATATAAAGTTTACAGAACAATAAATAACGCTTACAGAACAAAAAATATCGTATGTTTCCATATCGTTATTGTTCAGGTCATATCCAGTTAAAGTGTCATTTATTCCGCGACGGATATTAGTCAGATATTCAATCATTGATCGATGTGCGAGATGATAATTCAATTATATATTCATAATTTATATATGTATATATATATATAAATGAATGAAAATTTTCGTTCAGTTGAATTCAAGAGACATTAGGACATAGATATATCGATTAAACATTTCTATTGCTGCGATATACCTATACGACGAGCGTCCCCAAATATCATATCAGCACGACACTTTATAAATCCCATGAAAAGTTAATATAGGCCAAATAACGGCAACAAAACACGGTCATACTCAAACCCCCTTCGAGATTACCGCTCAATTTCCTATCCATCTCGAAAACCGGGACTTTTCGATCGAGATAAAACCGGAATCAAACCGGGAGACGATGCCAGGGGTGCCGGTTCTGCCCTCCCGGTTTTAGCCGAGAAATTTTGAAGGCATCGAGTAAGTGCCTTGATTAATTGGACGTGACCCCTAAAGGGCAATAAATCTGTGGGAAATAATCAAAACGTGTAAAAACCTAAGAGTGCACATTGGCAAGGTACTACACATCTACCATGTAGGTTTCGGAGCTGTCCATCAAATACATGTAGTAACCAAGATATGGATGGACTGGACAAGAAATTGTTGATGGACTGATGACCGTCCACGCTGATTACGAGACTCCGCAGCTCAATGTTCGCCATTGTTTTCAAAATGTCCTATTTTAACAAAAGGTTATTCCTCATTAATGGACCTTGTTCCGCATTAGCATGCTAGAGATATATCCTTTTCTATGGATCAATATATATCCAACTCGTGTTAAGGATGTCCGCTGGTGGTTTTTGACTTTGGCAGCCATTTTGTCTGTTTTTCTATTGGGTTATCTCCCTTCCCTAGGTTAAGAGATGGGGATTTCCTTTAAAAGCCTTCTAGCCGAAAATTTTGCACACCAACATCCATCCAATTTGCTAAATTTTGATAGACATTTTGATTATCTGCAAACAGTTAGAATATAAGAAAAAGTTAAATATTACTTATATGAATTTTTCATGAATATGCTTCAAAACTAGGGCTATTCCCTATGCTTTCTGGGTTATCAAATTGAGCATGGGTCAGTCCACTTAACATTGCCTACAGCTAAAAAATGCACACCAACCTATATTTTTTTCTTTATTTTTTCTCATATTATACAATTATGAATGCAACAACACACATTATTCAAAAAGTTAATTACTTTGATTTACCACCGGCGGACATCCTTAAGTGGATATTGTTCCGTAACGCGGTATAATGGTACGACCGGGGAATACTAAACCTGTACTTATTATGTGCAAATCAATTTATAATGCTAATTAGGATAAGTACGGTATCATGAACATGCTGCTTTACGTTAGTTTCTGTTGACGGACGCTAGTTTCATACATGTAGCTTGGCTCTATTTTTTTTTTTTTATTCAAGAAAAGGCTGAAATAAGACCAATCTGGCTACATGTATATGGTTTGGAAGATAAAAAAAACCCATCAGAGTTTAAAATATCGAAACTTTAGGGTCTATTCATCAGCAGCTATTAAAACCAGGAGCAGTAAAATTATCTCCATGTATTGAAACATTTCGAATTGATAAAGATACAGCGAAAGACTTTCACGTTTTGTATTGTACTGACAGATCGACCTGTTGAGAAGGAAACGCGAAATTGGACAATAATCCATAAACTATAGCTATCCATTTATAAAAGCTTTCTATTTTGACCTAAAAGGCGTATGCCTAATGTTAATCTCTGC
Organism: Hanleya hanleyi; assembly: GCA_036873755.1. NCBI lineage: Eukaryota > Metazoa > Mollusca > Polyplacophora > Lepidopleurida > Hanleyidae > Hanleya > Hanleya hanleyi. The sequence goes on from JAVTVY010015051.1 coordinate 7,318, forward strand.
TGTGGCCGTCTCACAGATAGTCCACTGCACCCTATCATCAATTACACGACGTATAGCCCGATCGGACTATTTAACCTTTATCATGGATTAATTCAAACAAAGTAACAAGAAGAAGACAGGTTTCTGGTTCACCCATCAAATGGTTTTGTTGTATGTGCATGTGGGCTATAACTATTTATGACCAAGAGAAAATTTTTATTAACTAATGTAAATTGTAATATATACCTAACATGCCAAATGGCATCACAAACAAAATTAGTGATTTACTGTTCTCTGAATATAGAGCCAACGCTGTCCTTATTGCATGTGTGATTGCTGTTGTCATTGTGGTCCGATTAATGTATAAACTTCCTGTCGAGTTGGCGATGCTGGCTTCAATGAGAGAAAAGTAGGAAGCTATTGATCTCGCCATTTTCACACCAGATTTAGCACTGCACAATCTGTACTTTGATATGTATGTTCACACTGACATATTGTGGGATTTACCCGTTGTTGACAGCCTGGCTTCCACCAGCAATTTTCAGTTTTCATGTCTATCAAACTTCTTGAATGACCGGGTGGTAAACACTCATTTGAGAATTCTCCTAGTAAATACGGCAGGATATGCACCCATGCACAAATGTTCCTACCAAATGTGCATGTGATGGAACATGAGGCACTGGCTAAGTGCTGTAAGTCACACAATACCAGGGTAACTGTTCGATACTTGTGTAGCTTCCATTTTGAATTATGCATGTGAAGTATGGGGCTTTCAGGCATGTCGCCCGATCGAACGTATTCATTTGAAATTTTGTAAAAATATACTTGATGTAAACATTTCGACAAATAGTGCCGCTGTGTATGGGGAATTAGGAAGAATTCCACTTTATTACACTAGGGTTGTACGTATTATCAAATTTTGGTTGAAGATTGTATCGACCACTAGCAATTGTATATTGAGTAATGTTTATAAAAACCTCGTACATTTTGCTGGGATTGGAAACTTCAATTGGGCGTCCTCAGTACATAATATTTTAAATACGTTTGGTTACGGGGATGTGTGGATATTTCAGAATTCCGTGAACGGCAAGAAATTTATGCAGGAGTTTAAAGTCAGAGCAAAAGATATTTTTCTTACATCGTGGTTTGCAGGACTAAATTCACCTAAATTATATATCTATAGCTATTTGAAAAAAGATCTATGTATGGAACCCTATCTAACAAAAGTATTGAATACTAAGCACAGATCGGCACTTACTAGGTTGAGAACATCCGCACATCGACTAAAAATAGAAACTGGAAGGCATGGAAGCAACAGATTGGACAGAAAAGAACGTATATGCGAGAAATGTGATATGAATGTAATAGAAGATGAGTATCATTTTATATTAGTGTGCCCTTTCTATAATAATTTAAGACGTCAATATATGAAGCAATATTATTATCAAAAACCAAGCGTGTTTAAATTGGTAACACTATTTTCCAACAATCAGCAAGGTGCTTTGAGAAAACTGGCGAAATATATATTTGAGGCAATGTTATTAAGAGACGCATAATCGTCCATCCTCTTGTATAACTATAGTATTGTAAGTAAGTTAGTTATCTAGTGTAAATTGTTTTAATATACACGTACGACAGTCAGCAACCATTTGTATATGTATATTGAGACGAGAGGCATAATTTTGCCTAAGTCGAATAAAGAATTGAATTGGGTAATTATATCTGCGCATTATGTGCATATCACAATGAAGAAGATTTATGGGGACAGTGGCATTTTGGGGATTTGCAAAAATGCATTTCCTTTTCACCTACATTGCTCAAAAACAATGGTAACCAATATATTCCATCCTTAGGTATTATTCTCAAGTTTCAGCCCTGCCTGTGACCAATTTTTCTTTATTTTGCACACACAAAAATCCAAAATGATGGTGCTCATGTCCGAGTAGCCAAAAGTCATCTTCATTTTATCCAGCCAATTTCTACGTTCCCACTTCGAACCTGCCTTGATTTATCTGACCCTTTCAGTGTTCAAAATCCGAGGTGTAATTTTCACCTACTAACGACAGAAGCACCAATCAGAATGTACACATCGATTGCGAGTGAAATCACGTAGAGTGACATCATCCTCTATTAGCGGCATCTTTCCTCCTAATAAGGTGCCCACCCATTTCGAATTTCAAATGTTTTCGAGGTCAGTAACGTCTCGTTTCTGTTTATAAGTTATTTGAACATTGAAGGGGTCCAGATATATCAAGAGAAGTTCGAAGCGGGAACGTAGAAATTGGCTGGATAGAATAAAGATGCCAGAAATGGACACCTATCACCTTCTAATGTCATCCCTTGGCTATAATCAGGGCCTTCTTTCCAAAGAAACAGACCAAATATTGGACATCACCAATGCCAATGCCAGGGTCTTGACATAATCTCTTTCTGTGCTTCATGCAGGTGATATGATTGTATATGTTGTTCAAATTTTGATATAGTTTAAAATCAGTTGACGTAAAGGTACAGGGTGAGTAAAACAAGATTTCAGTTGAACCCAAGATCATGAAGATACACCCGTAAACATACACAGTAGACACCAACATAGCTAAACACTGAAACTTTTTATTTTATTTTCAAGGGGCGTATAACTTCAGATCAAGTTAAGGAGCTTCCTGAAATTAGGAACTGAGTTCCCTGGTAGGGATGGCATATGCCGGTTATTCAAATGGGATGCACCATGCCCAGTTTGGTGTTCTGATCTGGATGGATTAGAGTTCCAGTTAGGTCATTCCCCCCATGCTGCTGCATGTTATGACATAAGCCATCCTTTGTCCGCCGAGTGCTAAACTGTATGGCATGGAGTTCCTAGGAATTCCAACACGGCGCACCATGCTACTCTGTTTGGAATGCCTTATGCTAGTTCCTAATATGCCCCAATTTCAAGAACCTCCCTTAAAAAGGTCACATGCACACCTTCATATGATAACGGTAATGTGTGAGAACTTTGCAAAGAATCCAGCAAAGCCTCTTTGACGAGTTGCATTCACAAGAAAAATTAACGGACAGATGGACGAACTGACGAAGCCATACCATAATATGTCCTGTCAAAATTGACTGGCGTATAATGAGAAATGTTCACCTTTCATGCACAATATACATCATAAGAAAAAAACCCTTTCTTGTGATGCAGTTATATATTGCAGAGATGTGAAGTACTGATATCCTTCCTTGTAATAAATTCACCACAGGTAAACAATTGTTGTTGTGTTTTGACTCACCCTGTACTGTCTAGAGTATGGCTACACTGACCTTTTAATACCCAGGCTAGTTAACAACTACAGCTGGCAGGAAAAGCCTGACTGGCTGATTTGGCAAAGGAAGTCAATGTTGTGGACCCAATTTTACACCTCACTCCAGCACTGATATCTACGACACAAAAAGCCAGCCAATCAAGTAACACCTGATTGGACAACAACTGGAAATATCATTCCAATATAAAACAAATAGAACAGCGCGGGAGATGCACATAGACAAGGTAGCTAGCTGAGAAAACTTGCAACATTGAACGATCTTGCAGCATTTCTGCATCAATTTCAGCTGCAATGAATAAGACGGCCAATAGTGAAAAGATGGGTGACTATGTGCAACTTCCAAGCCCACACTGGACAACACTTGTCCTGAATGTTGCAGTGCTATTCCACTGCACAATCCTGGGGAGTACATCATCATGTTCAGCCCTATACCAGATACTGTCGAGAAGAAATGTTCGTTCCAGTCACTGGTTCACAGTGGTGCTGCTCATAACGACAGTGTATGCTTGTATCATCGTGGCGCCATTAGAAATCGTACAAGTCATTCTTCACTACTTCGATACAGCCATCCCAACTATTTGTGATCTTCAACTGTTCTCTCTTCTTCTCTGTGACCATCTTGTTTTTGTTAGCTCCATCATCATCGCAGTCGGCCGAGTAAGGAAAATCCACAATCCATTCCAGACCAACCCGAGAGATGTGTTCGGATGCCTATTAATGGGTATCAGTACGTGTGTAAATATGCCCATCACCATCCTCGTGTGTTACTCAGCTCATATTAACGTGGATTTATATTTTACTTACAAGTTCTGCATGAAACATGGCACCCAGACAGCACCATCAACCGAAATAACAGGTTTACAGACATTCCTGAGTGTATTTTTTCCAGTACTTTTCTTTCTGGTTCTGACAACACTCGTCTGTGTCTACATGAAGGGAGTCTGGCGCATGAAGAAGCGGATATCCCAGGTCCTTACCAGTGCCAGCTGTCAGTACATTGGGGAGGGCATGCACAGTCAAACCCCTGTTCAACGAATAAGTTATCTTCCGCGAGAGAGCACCCACTGTTCCATGAATGATCCAATGTTCCGTGGATCAGAGGGCAGCAGTTCATTCCTTTCCTCTCCAATAAGTAGAGATACCAACAGGGAGCATACCTTATCAAGTAAGAGCAGCATGCTTCAGACAACCATCCCTCGCACTATTTCCTGCTCAGAAAGCCTTCCTTCCGCAATATCCGAAAGTCCCAAATCGAAGAGCTCTATTCGACAACCATCGGAATCAAGTATGACAAGCATAGAAAATGATAAATTACATGAACTCAGAGAGCCTCGGTTTGTACAAGGGGGCAAAAAAAGTGGAAGCAAAAGGCGAAAACAGAGTCCATACACAATCCACAAAGCACTGAAAAAAGTCTCCACAGTGAGTATGCTATCTATTGACAGCATTCCAGAAGAAGTACACTCTAGACAAGACTCAGACGACTACCCTCTTCAGATGCTTCAACCACTCCGACATACGCGAAGGAGTGCTGGAAATGTTTGGCACACAGACACCATTGGGAAGTCCAAGTCAAACAGATCATCATCATCACTGGAAAAAGTGTCAGGAAAGAAGAGAAAGAAACAGAAGAAGAAGAGGGTGAGTGAACTAGATGAGGGCATTGCGAATCAGTCATATCAACATTGTTTGGAGAGGAGAGACCCTTCACAACAGGACACTCAAGGAATACGGGAGGAGCAGCAATTGCAATCTGACCAATCAATTTCCCATTTACCGCAGAAATATAATAGGAAAAGGTCTGAGCAAGAAAACAAACTTTCGATAACGAGTGTGATCAGCTTCTTCACTAGTGATGGTGAGGAATTAGGCAAATTTGATGCAAGAAGAACTTCACCTAAAATTTCACCACAATTTCTGATCGATGAAAGTGACATAAGTATCCTTTCCCTGGATATGAAAGAAATGACTGGCAGAACGTCCCGCGGAGAACTAGCAAAACTAAAAGTTCAGTCCACTCCATTGCCTGTACCTAGCCAAAATGAAGACTTCCCAACCTTCCACAGGTCAGGGACAAAGACAGCGGGATCCAGTCCAACACTATCATTGCGGAAAAAGGTGGGACTATCAACAGATGCCTGGTCCCTGCCTGCATTAGGCACAAATGTTTCCCATGATCAGAAAAATTTGACCATGTTGGAAGGAGGACAAGAATCTAGGCGTACCACATCACTTACTCTATCTGATTCTACAGGACTGAGACAACCTCTGCCAGCAATTACTTCCACAGTGAAGGAAAAGTTTGAGAGCGGAAACCTGCCCACAAAAGGGAGCCAGGAATCAGAAAGAATTAGGATGAATAACTTCATAGGGACTTGGGGGAGATTATATCCGTCAGAACAAGATAGGAGACGCATTCAATCTCTAGGGGATCTTCATTCAACGTCCTTGTTCAGCTTCGGCACAAATTCGATCACACCGCTAGAACTAGGTTCACAAAAGAAACAGAATGATGCCACAACTCAAACTGAGGATGATGATGTTTTTCATGAAACAGAGGATACGGTTTCAGATCTGGGTGAGCTACAGGTAACCCAGGTGGAACCACCTGAAATACGAATCATCCGTCCGTCTCTTTCCGACAAAAATCAGCATCCTAAGCCCCAGTGGGGGAATAGGAGGAGGGTGCTCCACGATAACTGGTGCAGGACCAACCAGTCGACCCCCGCCAGATCCATCTCGCCTGAAAGTTTCAATCTCAGATGGAGAAATGTGTCCAGGTTCAGCATGAACAGCAACAGAAGAAACATGTCTACGAGGTCCCTGCTTTCATTAAAAACTGATAGGGATATCAAAAACTTGCTCAGTCGCTCCCTGCTCCTGATTGGTGCATTCCTGGTATGTTATTCACCCAAGATATTGATACATATGTGTACTTATGCCATGTCTGAATCACTGCTGGTCAACATCTATCCATCAGCACTCACGATGGAGTGCTTGTATTTCACTATCATTCCTTTACTCTATGTCTACACGAACGTCTCACTCATGAAATTGATGAAGAAGAAGGCATGTACATGCAAAACAATATGCAAACTGTTTAGCAAATCGAGTGAGCCCACATGTACATGACGTAATGTCTGGAGGGAACATATTTCAATTTAAAAATTGCCCAGGACATTTCCGAGCCGAGGACTCAAAGTATTGCTCTACGAGATGGTAAACAAACAAACAGTCAAGACATGATACTAATCATACCCCAAGTATTCTACATACAGGACAAATACTCTATCATACAGGACAAATACTCTGTCATTCAGTATCCTGTATCCATGCAAACTGTCGCAAGGGGTGTACATGATGTCGGAAGTGTGAAACTTGCTTCACACTGTAAAGATATCTCATCAATGATACACAGGATACAGTCACAACTGATTGTAATATAACCTGGTCAGGACATGTGCAAAGCATACTGATATAACTCAATGACAACACTTGTTGAATCTGGCTATAACGCTATAATCTAGCCAAGATCGAAAATTGTTGTCTATCCAAATTGTAGTTTATCCAAGATTGTAGTCTATCAATGATTGTAGTCTATCCAAAATTGTAATCTATCCAAGAGTGTATTGTGTATCCAAGATTGTAGTCTATCCATAATTGTAGTCTATCTAAGGCTATAGTCTATCCAATATTGTAGTCTATCCATAATTGTAGTCTATCCAAGACTGTAGTCTATCCATAATTGTAGTCTATCCAAGATTGTAGTCTATCCATAATTGTAGTCTATCCAAGGCTATAGTCTATCCAAGATTGTAATCTATCCAAGGCTATAGTCTATCCAATATTGTAGTCTATCCATAATTGTAGTCTATCCAAGACTGTAGTCTATCCATAATTGTAGTCTATTCAAGGATATAGTCTATCCAAGAATGTAGTCTATCTAAGGCTATAGTCTATCCAATATTGTAGTCTATCCATAATTGTGGTCTATCCAAGACTGTAGTCTATCTATAATTGTAGTCTATCCAAGGCTATAGTCTATCCAAGATTGTAGTCTATCCAAGGCTATAGTTTATCCAAGATAGTAGTCTATCCATAATTGTACTCTATTAAAGACTGTAGACAAGTGCTAGAAGAGGATCTCAATATTCCAGGACTGGGATTACTTCCACACATCCATATTGTGCTTAATCCCATTTGTCTATTTTTCTGAATTCAATTAAATTATATTTGGTTTAATATTTAAACTAAATTATATTTGGTTTAATATTTAACTTTTCACTGTGAACTATATTATTATTGATGTGAACTATATATTATGCTTTTATTTGATCTTTATTTGTACATAAATTTGTTGCATTTTCTCATGTGATCTTGACCCTCACTTATATTAATATCTGCATATATTGGTGTATCTTTGGTTATGCTTTATACAGTCTATGTATATTTGCTGAATCCATATATTTTGTAATAATGATTGAGTGCTGATTTAGATTTCTTTCAGTAATGAGAATGTAACGGTTGACTTATTTTAGTATTTGGTTATATCCAAGAATTCTATTTGTAAAATATTATTGTTGTCTACCTAATATGAATCATCATTTTAAAGGTGACATGCAAAGGTTTTTAGATTCTCCTTTTCACATTTTATATACATGTAGGTTGAATAATGATAGAAATATCGGTCTATCTACTTCACTTGGTTTAATTTGAATTATCTTGTCTGCTAGAATCTTTTTAAAAGTTGGTACCCCTAGCACAGCTGAATTCAGATTTGCAAAATGTCATCGCTTATCTTTCTTTGACCAGCCGCCCGGAGACTGAACGTTACAAGTATTGACGCCCCGACAGATGGTCTGATGTGACGTCACAAACGAACGTCAAACAAGGGCAGATAAGCGATGCGGATTTCTTTTCTGAAACCGGCAGGGCTTGAGATTCTTGAAGAACTTTTTGAAAGCTACCAGAAGACAAAATACTTCAAATAAAACCAAACAGAGTATTTGGGCTGATATTTTCATCATTAACTAGCCCGCGACGAATATAAATAGGGAAATATGAAAACCTTTGCATTTCACCTTTGTTTACCGACGGGACTTAAAAGTCCCACCCCCTCTTAAGTGACTGAGCTCACAGTCAATTCCACAAACCTGCCGTCGGGACATTTAGGTACACACGGAAGGTTGTCCCCGACTATCTGAAACAAACTATAGCGAGCTGTGATGAACAACCATCGGTGCCGTCATCAGACACGCGGATAACCCACTCAGCAAAACGTAGTGGATTTCAGAAGAAAATTGTTGCACTCTAGTTTGAGGAAGTTTTTAGTCAATCTAATTGGGAATTTTTTGATGAATGATTTCTAACATCAAGAACATAATGCTAGTTTCATTTTTGGGAAAACAGCTCAGTTTCCTATCGAAATTAGGTTAATTAGTTTTGGGACTTTTTAGTCCCGTTGGGTAATATCAGACCTTTTTGAAACGGGACTAAAAAGTCCCAATGGTAATATTTGATGTATCAATCACCAGTTCGTGTAAGTTATGAAACTAATAAAAGTTCAATTGGATGTTGAGGCATATTGTAATGCATAATGCACCTTATATCCGCATGTATGAAGGGTTGAAGGTTCAAATCCCGCCAATAGTTTATTTATTCTTGCTTTCTCGAGCTGATTTATGCCATACAAACATGCCATACAAACACCATATGGGTAATTGTGCTACTTTCATCTGACTTTATCAAGATTTCCATATGTCGGACTGTTCGTGGCTACATGTGTGACCGCTAAATATTCATCGCAAATATGTTATTCACCAAACTCCTCTGTGATCGCTGTTGATATTTGACTTACAGGGGAACATAAATGAAAACGTATGCTCATGGGAAACTAATGGCAAACATGAATGAGCACTTTCTGGACAATATTACTTGTTTCAATCATTTCCTAGTTTCAATTTTTTATCTTTGTTGAAAGGGTGGTTCTACAGGCAAATCCTTGATGTTATATATTGAAATAACGTATTTTGTTACATTATTCATGTCTAATTTGCTATGGATTTACACAAAAAGCATCCAAAATGACGATTTTTGGCCCGTCCGATATTGACCGTCGGGACTTTTTAGTCCCAACAACTGAGTTGCTATGGTAACCACTGTTGCTCCCACCAAAAATCACAATTTTTTTCTAGTTACCCCATTTGTGATTTGGTCCATGAAGGATTTCCGCGCACTCCACATATTTCTTATAGCGGTAAACAAAGGGTTAATTACTTCGGTTAACTGTCACCATCAGTTAGGGAATACAATTTTACAAGTGATAACTTATCACCTCCTTGTGTGATTTTATCAGGATTTTCAGTATCATACAAATACATGTATGCTTCATGCAAATTTAATTTGCATGGATAGAAGATATTATTCAGTGTTCTTAAAAAGAAATATTACCTCATTTTTCCCCCTTGGAATCAAACATGTAAATATGAAAGAAATCGTCATTTTATCAATTTGCACCTTCAATGCATATCATAAAATACAAAAAAAAATCATCTTTGTATGTACGGTACAATTTTTTCTGTGGAAATAACTAATCAAAGCATTTTTTTCCTTTAATTTATATTGGTTGGATGCATTTTGTAAAGCCGGCTTCCACTCTTAAAGGAAGCCAAAAATAGATGAAATCACTTCCCTGAGTGATTTATTGAACAACTTAATCAGTACATCTCCATGCCATGTTTAATCTGACGTTATGGGTTTGGAATGTTGAAAAAGGCATCAAAGGTCAATTAGACCCTCAAATGGAGTACATAACAGACAGTTATAGCTTAGCAATAGAAGGCATTTTTTGTTACCCTATTTCTTCTAATTATTCAAATGGAAAAAGTTAACTTCAGGCATCTGCAGAGAGAAATTCTGCTAATATTCTACAAATTTCACTACAATGTAGCTGTCTTTTCAGGTCTTGGGATAAATAATGTATCAATGCCACAGAATTTTGCCTCATTTGACCTAAAGACGGTTTTTTCTGCTTCTAAGTCTACACAAATGCTGTTCGAAAAAATGAGAAGAAATCATTTGTTAGATTGAATGTTATTACCTAACATTCACTCAGCCAAGTGATTTTTCCTGATCACTTGTACAAGTGTGTCTCCTCTTGAACAGTCACAATCAATTGTATCTCCTATTGAACAGTCACAATCAAAGCGTGACTGAGATACATCATTCTCTAGATAACGACTTTACAATGATTATTATGGATTAAGAATACTGATCAGCGATACAGATTTTATATTTTTGGAACATCATGATGTCTTGTCGGCATCATTAAAAACTGTTGACCGCTTCTCTCTTGCAGGAAACTAGCTTATGCATACTATGATTGTCTTTTTGAATTTAGTGCTAATACTGTTATATGGATATGGAATAGGTCTTTGGATTATGGACGCGGATATTCTTTAATGGACGACGGCTGAATTATGAATGACGGACTAGACGCTTGTATCCTGACTGGTTATAGCACACCATTCCTACTCTAGTGAACAGAATGGAAAGATTAGAGCCATAATACAGTAAAAGATAATGAATTATAGTAATATACAGGCTAAAAACATATAGGGCTACTACACTAGTTAGCAATGCAGACAAAATCTTAATGTACTGTGTTTAAATTTGGACAAATAATTTTGATCTTTTAAGATTCTGACAAGCTACAAAATGAGCACTGTTACTCTGTGACATTTATAACTTTTCAATTTTCTCTGTCTAAAACTCCATACTACTTGTTTCTTGTAATAAGGCTCAACAGGGTGACGTTATAATTCATTGAGGTTCTGTGACACAAAGGTGAATAAGGTCGTATATGGTCATAAGAGGCAGTTAGTGAATGTGTCGGCTTATCAAACCATATTTACACACTTTTTATGAGCTTATACTGCATTATTTACCTTTGTCTGTGATAACATCAATGAATTATGTCATCGTATCGAAACTCGGTACCTGTACACGAAAGAACTAGATGTATTATGGCATTTTAGATACAGAGACAAAAATCCGAGCAGTTGAAGTGCCCGACGTTGGAACAATTGATTCGGCTTGGAACTGTAATGTTCAGTACCTGGTATGGACAGCAATCCCAACAGAGATCCAGTGGCAAGGTACCCACAATTACCGAATTTGTCCTAATCTGGTCAGGCTTGCAGAAGTTATTGTTCGGAAACTAAATTACTAAATTTTAACTTGGCCTTCGTGTGGTGTGACTGTCATCTATAGGTGAATTGACAAGAAAAACAATCTCAAGCAAGATGTTGAGGCAAGGTACCCACATACTAAATGAAAAGAATCCATTCAGTTTTTCAAATGTTATTGTCCGGAAACAACATTTAAATTTGGCCCCCAGGTGGCGCCACCTATAGGTGGATTAGTGCAAAAAACAATCTCAAGCGAGATCTTGAGGCGAGGTACCTACATACCAAATTTGAAAAGAATCTGTTCGGATTTTCAATAGTTATTTTACGGAAACAAAATTTTAACTTGGACGCCAGGTGGCGCCACATATATGTTTGCTCTCATAAACAAAGCGGACCGAGACTCATCTGTAAGAGTGATTTTTATTAGCCATCGATGGTTGGCCTGCGCAGTGTGCCCTATAACTGTAAAGAGGAGTGAAATGTGCGATGTGAATCAGTGGGGGAACGAGGAGGGTAGGGCCTTAAGTGACACAAGCGGTTTATGAGTGTAATCTACATGTAATAGAAGAATGAACAAGTCAGATGCTGAACTGTTCAACACGAGCACATGGTACAGCGGTTGTTTAGCTGTGACAGTGTGAACCAATCCGCTCTGTTTAGTAACAGGCGATGCTCATTGGCTGAGAACCATCATCATGCACACAAATGATGCATGCTGAATGTTTAACCTCAATGCAATCAGAGGGTATTTCCTTAGGAGGTATACAATCTGATGTCATGAGAATGTAATTACCAGACAACTAATTAAAAGGAACAGACTTTAGATATATATGCAATTACATGTCTGCAAGAAAAATCCAAGCCATATCCTTCCCACTGTATTGTATTAAAGCAGATTGTACTAATCAACTCATTACTGTTCTATTATATTATCACATTTCATAGCTAGTATGTATCGTGAGCTTGTGTTCACCACCTATTTGACATGCAGTGTTTCACTCAATATTCACATGACTATATCGGCTTACTTGTTATGACAACCGGAATATGAATTACGGGCTATGTACTATATATGAAGAACTATTATTAATAAAAGAGTTTTGTATCTATAATGTGATGACTGAATTCCATATTTACCACAAAATATTTGAATATTTCTTCAACCAAATTTGATATATTATAACTTCAAGTTGTCAAGAGCATACAATGCATTTATGAATGCTAAAAATTTCATGTATACAACAAGATCTTGAATAACTAGAAAATTTCAGGCTACACATCAAAGACCTGACTGCAATAGTGTTTGGACCCATCGATTAACTTGGCATAAATGCAGAAGGAAGGTGACATCGAAAATATTAGCGACAAGCATTTCGGAGATGGATATTTCTACACATATTTATTCATGCCATCTTCAGGAATGGTAGTTTACAACAGGTTCCATGTGTATACACGTGTATAAGTTTTACAAAACAATTTAAAGATAATCAACCAGTTAGACATATTACAGTGAGTAATGTTTTAACCAATGAAATCAACCAAAATGAAATTAACCAGAAAGGTGCTCACATGAACTGACCGGTGAAAGGAGTTAGGAGAGTGTTCACTGGAAAAGTAGGAGTTTCTTAAATGTGAGACCACAATTCAATTGTGGATTTTCTCGCCTGATATAGCAAGGTCTTCACATTGTTGTTGAAACATAACTCACATTTTATGTATGTGGGTTAAAATTGCTTACACTGGAATTTCCATTAATATATTGTTTAGGGCAAATGAAGAAGCACCTCTCGGTTTCACCTATGTAACTCCAATTGTGCAAAGTTTCTTCTTATTGGTCTCCGCACGGTGTTAGCAAAACTAGCTCATTCATTCCAAGTGTTGGATATCATTGATTTGTGCATGTGCCATAACGAACTTGGGTTCGGTATGGGCATTTGGGTAGGTAGGTTCCAAATATTTATCAAAATATCACTCATTTTGTATAGGAATTCAGAAATTTCTGTTAAAAAAAGAAGTTGCAGATTCCAAGTTTTTCCAAATCATGAAATTCATGGGTAGGTAGAGTTATGTAGAGCATAAAATTTACTGACCTACCATCAGGCTTTACAATTGTCTCATTCCATTGCATATTTTTCACATTTGGGTTCATATTGAGGACATCATCGATATATAGAACAGGTCAAAAGTACACAGAGACTCAAATGATGTGAACACGATATGCCAGAGAACCAAAGAAAATTAACGCCTCCTCCCATATGACAAGGTACATATACAATACACCACAATACGTCATTAACAATCTTGAGCCTAAATATACACCTGCACATTTGACATGCAACAATGTCATTACTGCATTACTACCGGTTTCAGCTCGTTCAGAGAGGGAGTTTGCTATAAATTTTTATTTTATTTTTTCATTTGGGTGCCCAAATTCATTGCGTCATAACCCGTTATAATGGGCTCCAAAAAGGCCCAGAGGGATATCATGCCCACCAAATAGACAAGGGCCCTCAGCTGAAAGTCTGCTGATGCAATAAGTGTAGTATTAGAGCATTGCATTGCTATGGACTTTTGAGTTAGTGAGTGAGTGAATATGATTTAACGTCGCTTTCAACTATATTTCAGTTATATCACGACGTTGGGTCCTATTCCTTTTCACACCCAGGAACCCAACAGGTGCCTCAGTTAGTCGCCTCTTACGACAAGCTCTCTGAGGAGCTGAGGCCTATTCTTACCATGACCTGCGATGTGCACGACGACATCGCAGGTCAATCCCCGCCCCACAGGGCTTCACCAAGTTTAAGGTATATCCTAAGTTTACATGCAATATTCAACCTAGAAGAACAAATATGACATGGAGTAAATCTCGGATTATTGGTCGACAGAACCAAGAAGCCGTATTTACGACTTGTGGCTAAATGATTTGTAGGTAGGCCTATATTGTTTGTAGGCAGCCTATAAATACGAAACATGGCAGGCTTGGCAATTTTATACCATGGTCAAAAAAAAATACGAAGCTGCGCATCTGAAAACCCCTCGGCTCTGGGCGCCAGTCATTCATGATGTATTCAATATGAACCAAGATTTCAGGAACACCAAGCAGTCAAGTGACAAATATACAGATTCTGAAAAATTTTGCAATTAGAAATGGCCTCTAAGGTTTCCGCCCAATCAGAGAAACTGGTATTCATTACGTAAGTCTCTTGATGCATCAATGACAGAGATAAAGATCATTCAGGATTTTAGATAAATTAAAGATGGCCGCCCATCCTTCTCGCCACCCAGAGGAACTGATGTGATTATATTCATTGCAAGCCTCTTGATATATCGATGCTGTATACCAAGTTTCATACAGAACACTGAAATGGTATCAAAGATATCCATCATTAAAGATTTTGCATAAATTAAAGATGGCCACCAAGGTTTCCGTCCAATCAGAAAAAAACAGAACTGTCGTTTATCGTAAGTCTATTGATGCATCGATGATGTATACCAAATTTTACATCGAGCACTTTAACGGTATCAGAGACAGAGATCATTAATGATTTCGCATAAATTAAAGATGGCCGCCCATCCTTCCCGCCACTCAGAGGAACTGATGTGGTTATACATTGCAGGTCTCTTGATACATCGATTCTGTATACCAAGTTTCGTATAGAACACTTGAATGGTATCAGAGATATAATCATTAAAGATTTTGCATAAATTAAAGATGGCCACCAAGGTTTCCACCGAATCAGGGAAACTGATTTGGTCATTCCTTTAAAGTTTCTTGATGCATCGATGATCTATACCAAGTTTCACACTGAACAGTGAAATGGTACCTGAGATACACAAGATTAATGGTTTCGCATAACTTAAATATGGCCGCCAAAGTTTCCAACCAATCGGGTCCAGATTCAATAGGGTTCTGGGTCATGAGCATATGGATGTGCAGTGCAAGTTTGGTGTGCCTAGGGTAAGTCGTTCTAAAGATATTTTGGTAACGAGAAAGGTGTGACGGACAGACGGACAGACGGACAGACAGACGGACGTACATGACGACGACAATACCCTTTGGCCAAATTTTGTACCATGTTAAATTTTATTTACAGGCATCCTTTAAACTAAAACAATTATAGTTAATTTTTACATTTTTAAGCTAAAACTTACCTTACTGACATATTGCATTCGTGTGCAAATGTAAACTAACAAGTAAAATCTAAAAATAGCTCAGTTCACATCCGTCCCAGTGCGCATGCGTCAATCCCATGATGCAACTAGTTCTTCACTTCTTACGACACGTCGTAAAGACCCAAGCGGGAAGGTCGGGTGGGTGCATTACTCTGTCAGTAAAGTAAGTTTTAGCTTAAAAATGTAAAAATTAACTATAATTTTTTTAGATTTTGTTGCGCTGAAAACTGACCTTACCGACATATTGCGTAGAATGCCACAGTTCGGATGGCGGGAGAACAAAGCGACCATGAAAAACAAAAACACACGCACCGGGGCGGATACCAGTATGGGACTCCCAGACCATAAAGCTTAAACTTAAGCATGGACTTCCTGACAGGCCCGTTAGTATCAGTGTGGAGTCACATAATCGTATACACTGGTACTAGGTAAGCCCTAATCTCCCAGAGCTAATCAGCGCTGGCGAAATGAAAGTCATATACACGTCCCCCCCCCCCCTTTTTAAAAAAATTAAAACACAACACACAGATGGGCTTCAAACTAAATTTATTTACTACATACTAAAACTAACAATAATGAAAATAGAAGCGCGTGTCGCCGACACCAGGCAATAATACAACAAGGCATTAAACATTTTGCAATGGGTATGCGGCACCCAGTATCAATACGAAGCTGCGCATATGAAAACCCCTCGGCTCTGGGTTCATTCATAATGTATTCAATTTGAAACAAGATGTCAGGAACACCAAGCAGTCAAGTCATAAATATACAGATTATCAAAAATTTTGCAATTAGAAATGACCCCTAAGGTTTCCATTCAATCAGAGAAACCGGTTCATTACATAAGTTTCTTGATGCATCAATGATGTATTTGAACGGTATCAGAGATAGAGATCATTGATGATTTCGCATAAATTAAAGATGGCTGCCCATCCTTCCCGCCACTCAGAGAAAGTCTCTTGATACATTGATGCTGTATACCAAATTTCGTATAGAACACTGAAATGGTATCAGAGATATACATCATAACAGATTTTGCATCAATTAAAGATGGCCACCAAGGTTTCCGCCCAATCAGAGAAACCAGAACTGTCATTTTCGTATCGATGATGTATACCAAATTTTACATTGAGCACTTGAACGGTATCAGAGAACGAGATCATTAATGATTTTGCATAAATTAAAGGACGGCCGCCCATCCTTCCCTCCACTCAGAGGAACTGATGTGGTTATTCATTGCAAGTCTCTTGATACATCGATGCTGTATACCAACTTTGGTAGAGAACACTCAAATGGTATCAGAGATATATATCATTAAAGTTTTTGCATAAATTAAAGATGGCCACCAAGGTTTTCGGTCAATCAGGTCCCGATTCAAAGTATCTGGATGTATCGATGATGTATACCAACTTTCATATAAAACAAGTGAATGGTAACAGAGATATGTATCATTATCGATTTCGCATAAATTAAAGATAGCCTCCAAGATTTCCAGCTAATCAGAAAAGCCGGTTTGGTAATTCATTGAAAGTTGCTTGATGTATCAATGATGTATACCAACTTTCGTATTGAACAGTCGAATGGTTTCCGAGATATGGATCATTATCCATTTTGCATAAAATTAAAGATGGCCGCCAAGGTTTCCACCCAACCAGGTCCCAATTCAATAGGCTTCTGGTCCTTGACTAGGTAAATAAGCATACCAAATTTGGAATTCTTCAGTGGAACCGTTTTCCGGCTATCTCGCTCACATACGGCCGTACGGACAGACGGACATACAAGACGACGACAATACCCAATGGCCAAAATTGGCCGAGGGGTAATATTGGCACAATTAATGTTCTGACTGTCCTTCACAGATTGTTGCTTTATAGTCACTCCTTTAAATATGATGTTCAGAAATTCCCCGAAATTCCTGACCGGAGAGAAGATATATTATAGAAAGCCAAAAATAAGGGTTGGGTGGGAGGGACTAAACAAATTGCATAGCTGACCAGCCGTATCCAGCATGCATCCGCGTGGACTGAGCTGCTGGTATAGAGACAAAGGAAACACGAGTTTATATACCCGGGAAGAGGATAGGCACTTTATCTGATTGAGAAGATTAATTACCAACTACTGACCAATGGTCAGACTGGCAGATAATTCAGGCCAATAACAAGTAAGTGAAAACGGCGGCAAAAGCCTATGTAGTAAATCAAAGCTAGTGGCAACAAGGAGCCATCTGTGTGTCACTTTTAAACACGTCTAAAGAATTTATACTTTGCTTAAAACACAACACACAGATGGGCTCCAAACTGAATTTATTTACTACATACTAAAACTAACAATAATGAAAATAGAAGCGCGTGTCCCCGACACCAGGAAATAATACAAGACATTAAACATTTTGCAATGGGTATGCGGCACCCAGTATAAATATTGGCACAATTAATCTTCTGACTGTCCTTAACTGTTGCTTTATAGTCACTCCTTCAAATATAATGTTCAGAAATTCCCCGAAATTCCCCAAATCCCAAGTAGGAGGGTAGGGAGGTTATATAGAAGTAGGGAGAACACCCCAGGTGCTTTGATACAGATCGAGAGTGGAACAGACATCCGGGGTCAAATAGCGAAAGACAGCATCAGATTTCCAGTCACCGAGGATGCGGATAAAGTGGAAGGGCACACCGGCAGACATCAGCCAGCACGCTCCACCACGCCGCAGCGAATGTGTGTTGAAGTGGGAGGTATCCCCCTCTGTCATACGTGGGAGATCTTTGAGGCGTCGCCGAAACACAGAGGGTGTGAGCATGGCGAGGGTTCCATTAGCGGAAATGATAAAGAGGGGAAACTCACTTGCGACACTGCCACAACAACGCTCAAATTATAGTAACGCGGTGATGGGGCACAATGGATGATAGGGGAGCACAACCTGAAACACACGTTCCTGGAATTGCACGGTTTTAGAATGACGAATTTTCAAAACACAGGCCCCCGCAGAGATAGTGACATCACATCGCCGCAGGACTCGTTTCGAATCCGCCCGCCAGGAGTGGGAGACCGTAACGTTACTAACACGGAGCAGGCCAAAGAAAGCAGTCAGGGTAGCGGCCCAGAATTGAGCATCTACAGCGGTAGTGAGGTCAAGTCGTGTACGGATGTGTAACAGTAGGGATGGCAGAATGGGAAGTTTAGCCTGCTGGGTAGAACCTTTGGCACGCTTGATCCCGGACGTTACAGCCTTCAAATGAAAATTGTCTGTTAATGGGTTGGGAAGGTCTAGTTCCAGGTGGAGTAATCGAATCACATTAAGGTATTGTTGCACAGAGCCAAAGACTTTTGTGCGTGCTAGGAAGGCTGCATAACGGCAAATAGAATCTGTTGAGGCAGGTACCGGGGCACATTGCACAAGCGCACAAAATTTTAAATAAGCTGAACGATGCGTCCTATGGGCACGTTTAGTGGATTCGGCATAACACATATCGCGGAGGTGACATACCTCCTGGTCAAGTTGTTGAGTCAGAGTCTGGACCCGTTGATCTGTAGGAGAAGAAAACACAAAGATCCATGAGACATGTGCGCTGGTAACCAGTAGACAGGTGAAGAGTAGGGGTAATACCATTGTCGCAGTAGCTCATGGCAGGTGTAGGCGTGAAATAGCATCAGCCAGGGAATTGTCCTGGTCGCGGATATGTAGCGCGTGAATAGCGAAGTTGTACTGTAAGCACAGGGCAGATAAATATCGAAGGATAGTCTGCGCAGTGGGGCATGCCGATGTCCCTTTGTTCAACATGGCTGCAGTCGAGGTATTATCCGTACGAATAATTACACGTTGATTAGTCCACAAATGTGCCCAGCGTTGGGCTGCACAAAGCACGATAAGAAGCTCCTTGAAGTTAATGTGGCAAGATGACAGAGCCGGTACGTCATGTTGCCACACAGAGAATAACCAGTCGCCTTGGCAGAAAGCTCCGCCTACTTGGGTACTAGCATCTGTGAAAACAGTCACGAGAGGGCGCGTGTCTCAGATAAGTTTAGTACCATTGCCGATGTCCAGGAATAAGAGCCACCAAGAGAGGTCATTGTAAATTGATGTAAGTCTGGCCTTATGTGAAGCTAGATTTAGAGTGGCAATGAGATTAAAAACACCCTGAATATGAATGCATCCCCAGGGAATGACATTGGCTGCCCAGCTTAATTTGACCGCCATTTGTTGTAGCTGGCGTTTACTAGCACGTTTGCGGCAGAGAAATGTTACTAGGAGTTGCTGGAGGGCTGTGATTTTTGAATGTTCTAGGCTAATTGTTCCCTCCACAGTGTTAATGACGATGCTCAAGAAGGTGAGAGATTGGCAGGGGTCAACGACTTTCCGCCAGTTGATAGCAAAGCCCAGCGACCGGAGGAGGGTGAGAAGGGTATTATAGGCAGCTAAACATTGTTCATGGGTCGGTCGGGCCACTAAAAAATCGTCTAAAAAAACGACTACTGACGTGAATCCACGTCGTTCCATCATACGACGAACGGCCTGGGTTAAGCGATGGAAAATGGCAGGACTTCGACGTGCTCCGAAGGACATCTTAATGTCCTGCATGTATGTGGGATGAGCATCACCTTGAAACTGCCATTTCAAACCAGTGAGTGGATGGTTGTCTTGAGAAATTTTGGCTGAACGATAAGCTGCTTTTAAGTCGATTTTTGCCAAATACCAGTTACGGCCGATCACTTTGAGAGCGTCATCCAGGGATTGGAAGGAAAGATTATCCTTTGAAGCATAATCATTAACACATTCCTCAAGTGGTAAACTAAAGTCGTGAATCAGGCGAATGTCACCATCCAGTTTTCGGACGGCACCAAGCGCACTAACAAACTGAGGTTTTTCTGAAGAAATCACATAGTTGCCATTGGCTAATTCCGTCAAAATCTGTTGTTCAACTTTAAGGCGATCATCAGCATTGGAGGATGAAAAATGATTGTCCACCTCAATGAAGTGCGAGGGTATGTCATTAACACAATCAACCAGGTTGAAACCATTTGATAACCCAGACAGAAGGAATTCCCTATCGGGATCATCCACTAATTCAGTAGACCAAGTTGTGATTTTGGCGGGGACCGAGAAGTCGGGTGGGCTAGTGTCGGCACAATATAGTTTTTTTAATTTGAGGCAGTATCAGACTCCTCCGTCGGGTGGCGGAGACGTGGGGGGGCGATTGTGGTTAACTTCAGTGTGCGCAGGCGAGAAACAGGTGTTGCGTACATGAGCATAGCGGCAATTACGAAAGTTGCAACCGTATCGACCGTTCCATTTTCACAGATTGTCTTCCCTGTGTTGGGGTCAAATTTTCCACGTGCTGGGGCCTGGATGGTATTGGAGCGAGATTGGTATTGTGAGGACGGCACTGGTTTTGACTCGACCTCAGAGCGTAACAGGAGACGTTGTAGATATGGGCTGTCAGCACCCCAAGGAAATTTAAGGGAGGCCTGTAGGCGTCGGTATTCCTTGTCATACAACCGAACAGCAGGCCAAGGGAATACCTGTGACATGGTGGCAATCTTGGTGATGTAGCCCACGAAATCCATGGCCTCGGAGAATGAAATTTTGTCCAAAAACGTCATGTCACGCAGGATCTTCAAACTAGCGTCCATATATTGCATTTTGGAAATTTTGTCCAAAGAAATCTTGTGTTTGGCCAAAGAGATTTTTCCGTCGACTATTTGCAAGATGTCTGGCTCAGTAGATCGTAAATCTTTGGGTTGCATCAGGACATAGGCACAAATATCACGGCATGTGGTCGGGGTGCCCGTTGAAATAGGTGTGGATAAAAACGGGTCAAATGTAGGAGGCTTACACGGCGGATCATCGAGAGATGCACGCAACGTGTCGCCACGGTGATCGCTGGTCCCATTAAACAAATTGGTGACATCCTGGAGTGTCAAGTTCCGATGAGGTGGCTGCGTGGTAACTTGTTGTGGAAGACCAGTTGTTGTTGTATTTGCTTCCATTGGGGGCCGCCATCTTGTTGACGTCGTCGTACCCAGAGTCCCCGGTGTAGCCTCGTTTTGGCCTGCACTAGCTGTACAAGATGGCGGGCTGCTATGTGCTGCTGCCAAGCGGGAACTGTCCAGTTGAAGCGATCGGACAGCTTCCTTCAGTAAGAGTTTCTGTGCCAATAAAACACCTTTCACATGTTTGTCGATGATATCATCCGTCAGTCGTTACACTCAGCAGGGAAGTAAAGCCCAGTTTTTCGAGTTCAAGGATGGTTGTTGGAAATAGTTCAAATTTGTCGCACCACGTTGTGAACGGAGAGCGGCTATCTCCGTTGTCGTCTTCGAGTGAGTGCTGCAGAATTGTTTCAGTTATAGTCGCCATAAGGAACGAAGTCTGCTGATTTGCGGTGAAGCAAACCTCCAAATTTTAAGGTCGACAGTTTCGTAAAATTTTCATCATGAGAACCGAAATAAATTCAGAGAAATAACTTGACTAAACGAATTGCATAGCTGACCAGCCGTATCCAGCATGCGTCCGTGTGGACTGAACTGCTGGTATAGAGACAAAGGAAACACGAGTTTATATACCCCTGAAGAGGATAGGCACGTTATCTGATTGAGAAGATTAATTACCAGCTACTGACCAATGGTCAGACTGGCAGATAATTCAGGCCAATAACAAGTAAGTGAAAACGGCGGCAAAAGCCTATGTAGTAAATCAAAGCTAGTCGCGACAAGGAGCCATCTGTGTGTCACTTTTAAACACGTCTAAAGAATTTATACTTGCCAAAACAAAAACAAAAATTCGTGGGAACGTGATTCTTACCATTAAAAACCGATAACAACACACAGGCCTCTAGTGTCTGTGTGGCGTCCCGACCCCGGTGATCCGCTGTGCTGTCACTAGGGGTCCCAAACAGTAGAGATCATCCTTGATGAGTGTCATATCCCTCAGATAATATGATGCGAAGGTTGTATGTGATCTCCAGTAACATTATCTCAGTTATTGACCTGTTGGTCCATAAGGGCCAGGATGCCGCAAGCGCCCTGATTTCGTGAGCGGAGACATTATACAACGCAGCCTGCACCGGTGACACTTCATGGTAGGCTAATCTAATAGTTTTGGAGAGCCAAGAGGAGATAGTATTTTTTTATATCTCCTGTTGACTCCGAGGACAAAATGGAATAAATAATCGTATTCGCCCAGCACGTGGTACCTTGGTACGATTAATATATACCGTAAGAGCTCGAACGGGGCACATCAAGTTATCCGCTTCGAGACCAGAGGACAAGAAAACCGCTAAAGCGGGAACCTTAAATTCCCTAGAAGTACCATTGTACAGGGATTGGTTCTTAGCCACGAATTCCGGTATAGTGGACAGCATTATATAAGACCACCTAGAATCGTGTCTAACTTCTCTAATGTCCAGAGCATGCAACTCAGACACTCTCGCCGCTGATGCCAATGCCAATAAAAACGCAGTTTTATAGGACAAAAACTTCAAATCGACGGTGGCTATAGGCTCAAATGGAGGTTCAGAAAGTCTCCGCAGAGCTAACACCAAATTCCATTTTGGAAATTTCGGTACAACAGCTTGTCTATCAATCCTAAACGACCTAACTAGGGACGTTAAATTAGGATCAGAAGCAGGATTAATACCAGTAGATAGTGTAATAATCCTAGACAAGGCAGCTCTGTAACCATCAACAGTTGATGGGGTCAAGCCCTTATCCTTAAACAGATATAACAGGAAGTCTGCTATCTGTTGAACAGAGGCATTACTGGCACCAATGTTTCTTCCAAAACACCACTCTAGGAAGATCTTCCACTTTCCTTGATAGAATGCGGAAGTGGAGCTTCGAGTGGAAGCAGCCATTCTCTGCGTAGCTTCCCGAGGAAAACCTGCCTCAGAGAGCTTATTCCCGAGCACTTGCACACGTGCAGTCGGAATGCCTGAGGTTGATGGTGGAAAATGGCTGACTTCAGTTGACGAAGTAGTTTTTCCCATAGAGGAAGACGTCTTGGAACGTCGACTACTATGTCCAGGAGGTCGAGAACCCACGTGCGAGCTGGCCACCAGGGAACTACTAGATACACTATGCAGCGGTGCTGTGGTATCTTTTGTAGTACTAGCGGCAGGGTTGTCGGAGGCGGAAACGCATAAGCTATCAGCCCCGTCCAATCTTGCGACAGCGCATCTACTGCGACTGCTTGTGTGTCCAGTACTGGAGACATGTACAGAGGAAGTAGATGGTTGAGGCGAGTGGCGAACAGGTCTATCTGAGGAGTTTCCCAGATCACAGAGATCTGGCGCAGAATGAGAGATCTGGCGCAGAATGTCCGGGTGAAGTTGCCACTCCGTCGGTAAAACATTCAGATGTCCTGGTATGTGTCTGGCACGAAGAACCAATTCGTGTGTCCAGCACAAGTGGAATAGAGACTCGGCTTGACTCAATAGGTTGGTCGACCGAGTTCCCCCCATCTTGTTGATGTATGCCACTACAGTCGTGTTGTCTGTGGCTACCAGTACCGACTGACCTCTGAGATCATTTATCAATGTGAGAACAGCACGATTGACGGCAATGAACTCCAGTACATTAATGTGTAACGACCTCTCCTCTGCAGTCCAAAAGCCTGATATCGACTTGGACCCGAGGTGGGCCCCCAACCTTGCATCGATGCATCCGTGAACAACTGACGAGTTGCTATAAACGGAAGCAGTGTTAATCCAGGCATCACGTTGAGAGGATCTAGCCACCATAATAGGTGACATTTGACTTCCTCTGTGACAGGAATCATGGGATTCCCTAGCCTGTCTTTCCAATGATGGTTCAGGTATATCATCAATGGACATAACTGTAATCGGCCTCAAGGTGTGACATCCTGAGTGGATGTCAGCAGGCCGATTACTGCTGCAAATTGAAGGGCTGTTCGGCAAGAATGTCTGATAAACCATGGTATCTGTTGACATATCTTGCGCCAGCGAACTTCCGGTGGCCGAGCAAGAGCCGAATTGGTGTCGTAAGCCACGCCTAGGAAGCATCGCTGTTGGGACGGCGTTAACTCCGATTTGTCCATGTGTGGGAGATAACCCAGTGACTGGAGTAGTAGCAATACAAACTTTGTATCGCAACGGAGCTGTTCCCTGCACAAATTCCTGATAAGGGAGTCGTCGAGGTAAAAATGGTAGATTATGTCTCGATTGTGCAGGTATGCTGCCTCTGGCTGAACCACCCTGGTAAAAACCCAAGGGGAACTGGCCAACCCGAACGGGAGTACCTGGAACTGGTAACGGCGAGCGCCGACCATAAATCTCAAGTAATTCCGTTAATTCGGATGGATCGGGATATGCAGATAAGCATCCCTTAGATCCAATGATGTTAACCATTCTCCATATAAGCCTGACGTCTCATGTGAACTAACATCGCGGCATTGAATGCAGACAGCGCTAATGCGTCCGCGTTAGCTTTAGCTGCTACATTCTGTAGGTACGCCAGTAATTGCAGATCAGATCTACTACTGGCTGCTAATCGGGATTGCGACAGCTTGTCCAGTACAGTGGATATAGTGGTTAAAAACCAATCCATATGTGAGGCAATAGCTACCCCCTGTCGCGCAGCTTCTTCTGGAGAAGAAGCCTGCTTGCCCGAAAGTGGGACCGAGACCTTGACCGGAACCTTATTGCCATAACAGATGTCAGCAAATTCCGGATCCAGTTCCGCGGCAAAGGCAAAGGCACAATCATGAATACCGTACGCTCTTGAGGAAGGTTTCTCTACCGGAAATGGTGCCGAAACAGAGCCTTGCCTGAAGAGAGCACATTTACTAGTCCTTGCGAGACGTTCCTGCTGTGTCTTGGGCTGGGCCAAGACTGTCTCTAGAACTGGGCATAATCCATGAATTGCGTTTGACGCAGGTAATGACGACGTCTCCCTGGTGTGATTGGACGGAGCCTCTGCCATAGTCTGTAGGCGAGAGGACATCTATACAACTCGTATAGATTATCAAGTACTTCCGAATATGAGCGTCGTTCAGGAACTAGATCACTATCAGAATCCGCAAGTGAACGACGACTCACGGGCCCTTGACATCTCATCGGTGGATCAACCGTTAGATCAATCGGATGTGACATACTACCTGGAAACTGCGAAGGAACCGATTGCGGAACCTCAGCAGTACCGGTAGAGGCCAGCAACAGTTGCCGGAATTGAGCCATCTCAGCTGCCTGCTGGTCCATTCGGCGAATGATCGTAGCTGACAGTGAGTGGTCAATTACCAGAACTTCCGTATTGACCTTTGGGTTGAAAGAAGCTTGCCTACAGGCCGATGCAGAATGGCTAGGCCATTGCATCTCTGGGAGAACCGGAAGCCTCAAGCAACCCGAAGTCGCCACAACAGGCCTCAAAACGGGACCGGAAGGACGATGTGTCCGAACCGGAACCTCTGAGGGAGCCAAACCGGAACCCAGCGGGGACCGGAAATGACTGACCGGAACCTGATAGTGAGTCTTATTTGGTATAATCGCCGCTGAGAACGGTCGATTTCCCGACTCAAAACCGGAACCAGTCACCTTCCGTGAGGTATTATGTAAGACCGTGGTGTTAACACCTGGCGAGACCCCCGCTGTGCTATAGTCAAGGACAAGGACTGATTGTGAGCGACAATCAATCCCTGTAGCACTACTCACAAGGTCACGGACTGCCTCTGGGCCACCGGAGAGCGATAAATTCGACGTGCTGTCAAAATAAACCGCCTGGGGTGATAGGGGATTATCCCTAATGGCATTCTCCCCAATTGTATCAACCCCAACAGATCGTAAAGGCAAACCCACAATATCACCATTCTCTGTTGTTGTAGTGGTCCTCATTCCCGTCTGCGTTTCATCCGTCTCCATGGGGGACTCGCTAGCAGGAACTTCCAATTCAACCGTGACATCAGTGGAAATGCCCGTTTCATCTCGGATAGAGCCCAGTACCTTGATAGGCTTCTTCTTCCTATTTTCTGGAAATAAATGGTATCCGTGCTAGGCGCAAGGTTTTTAGTAATTAAAGACCTTAGAGGGCCGACTGCCAACCAGCGCAGGCTTCTTTGTCGTCCCGTGTTCAAAAAAATGAGAAGACGGGGTTACAGATGTCTCCACTCCCAACCCCGGGGGAAGTGACCCTACACCCGACCCAGTCATAACTTCAAAACAATCATCCGGCCATTGTTGACACTCTTGGCATCTATGGTTACGGTCGCAAACAATATGGCCGCGACACGGCAAACAAATGGAATGCAGGTCGGCCGTTGGCTTTGGTTTTCCATAGACACCACAGAACATTGAGGCCATAATTATCGTAAATAACGGCAAATAATACATCCCTGCTAGATATAGTGATGGTTGTTGTCTTGCTGACGATCCAGATCCGTCTTTGTAACGTAAATCCTTCCATTTTTCTCGAGAGCTTTGTTAACAGACGTCTTTACAATGGCGGGGCAAAGTAAAAAAGTGAAGAACTAGTTGCATCATGGGATTGCCGCATGCGCACTGGGACGGATGTGAACTGTGCTATTTTTAGATTTTACTTGTTAGCTTACGGTTGCACACGAACGCAATATGTCAGTAAGGTCAGTTTTCAGCGCAAAAAATACGATAATTTTGGCCGGTTCGGCGACTTTGTACCATGGTTGAAAATATTTATAGGCATCCTATGGATCATCTTCTCCTAACCTGATGAAAAAATCCTGAAACTTTCAACCTCTGGAAAGGAAGGTCCTCCATTGCTTTAAGGCAAGAAAAATGTGAAAAGTGGATGGAAAAGACCGAGAACGTTACTTTCCCATGGTTCCTGGTGATCACCACCTTGGATACCCATGATTCATCGCACCCAGGATTATGCAAACAGTTTGAGAATGACCCAAATGAGGTTCGCGAAAAAGTCCTACAGTTTCAGCCCTCTCGTTTTTCCCCCGTTCCGGAGTTAAGGCTGAAAAGCTGCATTTTGGCCCTCCCCCACGCAGGGTAGATAGCATTACAATGACCCCTAAAGTTCACCAAATTTATCAGAGATCAAATTATACGGTAATTCCCCTAAAAATTCAATCACAGGAAGTTCACTTTTCAACTCTGTTATTGAAACACAGAGAAAAAATAACATTCCCATTCTTCATTCAAATTGAAGAAAAGTCATACGAGACTATGAAGCTGGTGCCATGAAGAATATTGCCAGATATAAGCCTTTTTTGCTACACTTTCGGTGATCGAATTATTAGAGGAATTACCGTAGGTCATAACTGTAACCTTGGGGTGGATTTAGTGGAGATGGGAGCATTAACACAAAATAATGTTTTGGAAGATTTTCCTCAAGACCAAGAAATTCCATGGCGGTCATCTTGGAAAATGGCCGCCACGGTCGACATAGGGCGAATTCAGAATGCCTCCAATCTTTAAAACAAGCATTCTGAGCATTCGGATTACTGGTGCATAGAGCAGTCCAGTGTGAGAATATTGGCACAATTAATCTTCTGACTGTCCTTAACTGTTGCTTTATAGTCACTCCTTCAAATATAATGTTCAGAAATTCCCCGAAATTCCCCAAATCCCAAGTAGGAGGGTAGGGAGGTTATATAGAAGTAGGGAGAACACCCAGGTGCTTTGGTACAGATCGAGAGTGGAACAGACATCGGGGGTCAAATAGCGAAAGACAGCATCAGATTTCCAGTCACCGAGGATGCGGATAAAGTGGAAGGGCACACCGGCAGACATCAGCCAGCACGCTCCACCACGCCGCAGCGAATGTGTGTTGAAGTGGGAGGTATCTCCCTCTGTCATACGTGGAAGATCGTTGAGGCGTCGCCGAAACACAGAGGGTGTGAGCATGGCGAGGGTTCCATTAGCGGAAATGGTAAAGAGGGGAAACTCACTTGCGACACTGCCACAACAACGCACAAATTATAGTAACGCGGTGGTGGGGCACAATGGATGATCCCTAAAAAAAGGGGAGCACAACCTGAAACACACGTTCCTGGAATTGTGCGGTGTTAGAATGACGAATTTTCAAAACACAGGCCCCCGCAGAGATAGTGACATCACATCGCCGCAGGACTCGTTTCGAATCCGCCCGCCAGGAGGGGGAGACCGTAAAGTTACTAACACGGAGCAGGCCAAAGAAAGCAGTCAGGGTAGCGGCCCAGAATTGAGCATCTACAGCGGTAGTGAGGTCAAGTCGTGTACGGATGTGTAACAGTAGGGATGGCAGAATGGGAAGTTTAGCCTGCTGGGTAGAGCCTTTGGCACGCTTGATCCCGGACGTTACAGCCTTCAAATGAAAATTGTCTGTTAATGGGTTGGGAAGGTCTAGTTCCAAGTGGAGTAATCGAATCACATTAAGGTATTGTTGCACAGACCCAAAGACTGTTGTGCGTGCTAGGAAGGCTGCATAACGGCAAATAGTATCTGTTGAGGCAGGTACCGGGGCACATTGCACAAGCGCACACAATTTTAAATAAGCTGAACGATGCGTCCTATGGGCACGTTTAGTGGATTCGGCATAACACATATCGCGGAGGTGACATACCTCCTGGTCAAGTTGTTGAGTCAGAGTCTGGACCCGTTGATCTGTGGGAGAAGAAAACACAAAGATCCATGAGACATGTGCGCTGGTAACCAGTAGACAGGTGAAGAGTAGGGGTAATACCATTCTCGCAGTAGCTCATGGCAGGTGTAGGCGTGAAATAGCATCAGCCAGGGAATTGTCCTGGTCGCGGATATGTAGCGCGTGAATAGCGAAGTTGTACTGTAAGCACAGGGCAGATAAATATCGAAGGATAGTCTGCGCAGTGGGGCATGCCGATGTCCCTTTGTTCAACATGGCTGCAGTCGAGGTATTATCCGTACGAATAAGTACACGTTGATTAGTCCACAAATGTGCCCAGCGTTGGGCTGCACAAAGCACGATAAGAAGCTCCTTAAAGTTAATGTGGCAAGATGACAGAGCCGGTACGTCATGTTGCCACACAGAGAATAACCAGTCGCCTTGGCAGAAAGCTCCGCCTACTTGGGTACTAGCATCTGTGAAAACAGTCACGAGAGGGCGCGTGTCTCAGATAAGTTTAGTACCATTGCCGATGTCCAGGAATAAGAGCCACGAAGAGAGGTCATTGTAAATTGATGTAAGTCTGCCCTTATGTGAAGCTAGATTTAGAGTGGCAATGAGATTAAAAACACCCTGAATGTGAATACATCCCCAGGGAATGACATTGGCTGCCCAGCTTAATTTGACCGCCATTTGTTGTAGCTGGCGTTTACTAGCACGTTTGCGGCAGAGAAATGTTACTAGGAGTTGCTGGAGGGCTGTGATTTTTGAATGTTCTAGGCTAATTGTTCCCTCCACAGTGTTAATGACGATGCTCAAGAAGGTGAGAGATTGGCAGGGGTCAACGACTTTCCGCCAGTTGATAGCAAAGCCCAGCGACCGGAGGAGAGTGAGAAGGGTATTATAGGCAGCTAAACATTGTTCATGGGTCGGTCGGGCCACTAAAAAATCGTCTAAAAAAACGACTACTGACGTGAATCCACGTCGTTCCATCATACGACGAACGGCCTGGGTTAAGCGATGGAAAATGGCAGGACTTCGACGTGCTCCGAAGGACATCTTAATGTCCTGCATGTATGTGGGATGAGCATCACCTTGAAACTGCCATTTCAAACCAGTGAGTGGATGGTTGTCTTGAGAAATTTTGACTGAACGATAAGCTGCTTTTAAGTCGATTTTTGCCAAATACCAGTTACGGCCGATCACTTTGAGAGCGTCATCCAGGGATTGGAAGGAAAGATTATCCTTTGAAGCATAATCATTAACACATTCCTCAAGTGGTAAACTAAAGTCGTGAATCAGGCGAATGTCACCATCCAGTTTTCGGACGGCACCAAGCGCACTAACAAACTGAGGTTTTTCTGAAGAAATCACATAGTTGCCATTGGCTAATTCCGTCAAAATCTGTTGTTCAACTTTAAGGCGATCATCAGCATTGGAGGATGAAAAATGATTGTCCACCTCAATGAAGTGTGAGGGTATGTCATTAACACAATCAACCAGGTTGAAACCATTTGATAACCCAGACAGAAGGAATTCCCTATCGGGATCATCCACTAATTCAGTAGACCAAGTTGTGATTTTGGCGGGGACCGAGAAGTCGGGTGGGCTAGTGTCGGCACAATCTAGTTTTTTTAATTTGAGGCAGTATCAGACTCCTCCGTCGGGTGGCGGAGACGTGGGGGGGGGGCGATTGTGGTTAACTTCAGTGTGCGCAGGCGAGAAACAGGTGTTGCGTACATGAGCATAGCGGCAATTACGAAAGTTGCAACCGTATCGACCGTTCCATTTTCACAGATTGTCTTCCCTGTGTTGGGGTCAAATTTTCCACGTGCTGGGGCCTGGATGGTATTGGAGCGAGATTGGTATTGTGAGGACGGCACTGGTTTTGACTCGACCTCAGAGCGTAACAGGAGACGTTGTAGATATGGGCTGTCAGCACCCCAAGGAAATTTAAGGGAGGCCTGTAGGCGTCGGTATTCCTTGTCATACAACCGAACAGCAGGCCAAGGGAATACCTGTGACATGGTGGCAATCTTGGTGATGTAGCCCACGAAATCCATGGCCTCGGAGAATGAAATTTTGTCCAAAAACGTCATGTCACGCAGGATCTTCAAACTAGCGTCCATATATTGCATTTTGGAAATTTTGTCCAAAGAAATCTTGTGTTTGGCCAAAGAGATTTTTCCGTCGACTATTTGCAAGATGCCTGGCTCAGTAGATCGTAAATCTTTGGGTTGCATCAGGACATAGGCACAAATATCACGGCATGTGGTCGGGATGCCCGTTGAAATAGGTGTGGATAAAAACGGGTCAACTGTAGGAGGCTTACACGGCGGATCATCGAGAGATGCACGCAACGTGTCGCCACGGTGATCGCTGGTCCCATTAAACAAATTGGTGACATCCTGGAGTGTCAAGTTCCGATGGGGTGGCTGCGTGGTAACTTGTTGTGGAAGACCAGTTGTTGTTGTATTTGCTTCCATTGGGGGCCGCCATCTTGCTGACGTCGTCGTACCCAGAGTCCCCGGTGTAGCGTCGTTTTGGCCTGCACTAGCTGTAAAAGATGGCGGGCTGCTATGTGCTGCTGCCAAGCGGGAACTGTCCAGTTGTAGCGATCGGACAGCTTCCTTCAGTAAGAGTTTCTGTGCCAATAAAACGCCTTTCACATGTTTGTCGATGATATCATCCGTCAGTCGTTACACTCAGCAGGGAAGTAAAGCACAGTTTTTCGAGTTCAAGGATGGTTGTTGGAAATAGTTCAAATTTGTCGCACCACGTTGTGAACGGAGAGCGGCTATCACCGTTGTCGTCTTCGAGTGAGTGCTGCAGAATTGTTTCAGTTATAGTCGCCATAAGGAACGAAGTCTGCTGATTTGCGGTGAAGCAAACCTCCAAATTTTAAGGTCGACAGTTTCGTAAAATTTTCATCATGAGAACCGAAATAAATTCAGAGAAATAACTTGACTAAACGAATTGCATAGCTGACCAGCCGTATCCAGCATGCGTCCGTGTGGACTGAACTGCTGGTATAGAGACAAAGGAAACACGAGCTTATATACCCCTGAAGAGGATAGGCACGTTATCTGATTGAGAAAATTAATTACCAGCTACTGACCAATGGTCAGA
Organism: Hanleya hanleyi; assembly: GCA_036873755.1. NCBI lineage: Eukaryota > Metazoa > Mollusca > Polyplacophora > Lepidopleurida > Hanleyidae > Hanleya > Hanleya hanleyi. The sequence continues at coordinate 39,632 of JAVTVY010015051.1, forward strand.
CTGGCAGATACTTCAGGCCAATAACAAGTAAGTGAAAACGGCGGCAAAAGCCTATGTAGTAAATCAAAGCTAGTCGCGACAAGGAGCCATCTGGGTGTCACTTTTAAACACGTCTAAAGAATTTATACTTGCCAAAACAAAAACAAAAATTCGTGGGAACGTGATTCTTACCATTAAAAACCGATAACAACATACAGGCCTATAGTGTCTGTGTGGCGCCCCGACCCCGGTGATCCGCTGTGCTGTCACTAGGGGTCCCAAACAGTAGAGATCATCCTTGATGAGTGTCATATACCTCAGATAATATGATGCGAAGGTTGTATGTGATCTCCAGTAACATGCTCTCATTATCTCAGTTATTGACCTGTTGGTCCATAAGGGCCAGGATGCCGCAAGCGCCCTGATTTCGTGAGCGGAGACATTATATAACGCAGCCTGCACCGGTGACACTTCATGGTAGGCTAACCTAATAGTTTTGGAGAGCCAAGAGGAGATAGTATTTTTTTATATCTCCTGTTGACTCCGAGGACAAAATAGAATAAATAATCGTATTCGCCCAGCACGTGGTACCTTGGTACGATTAATATATACCGTAAGAGCTCGAACGGGGCACATCAAGTTATCCGCTTCGAGACCAGAGGACAAGAAAACCGCTAAAGCGGGAACCTTAAATTCCCTAGAAGTACCATTGTACAGGGATTGGTTCTTAGCCACGAATTCCGGTATAGTGGACAGCATTATATAAGACCACCTAGAATCGTGTCTAACTTCTCTAATGTCCAGAGCATGCAACTCAGACATTCTCGCCGCTGATGCCAATGCCAATAAAAACGCAGTTTTATAGGACAAAAACTTCAAATCGACGGTGGCTATAGGCTCAAACGGAGGTTCAGAAAGTCTCCGCAGAGCTAACACCAAATTCCATTTTGGAAATTTCGGTACAACAGCTTGTCTATCAGTCCTAAACGACCTAACTAGGGACGTTAAATTAGGATCAGAAGCAGGATTAATACCAGTAGATAGTGTAATAATCCTAGACAAGGCAGCTCTGTAACCATCAACAGTTGATGGGGTCAAGCCCTTATCCTTAAACAGATATAACAGGAAGTCTGCTATCTGTTGAACAGAGGCATTACTGGCACCAATGTTTCTTCCAAAACACCACTCTAGGAAGATCTTCCACTTTCCTTGATAGAATGCGGAAGTGGAGCTTCGAGTGGAAGCAGCCATTCTCTGCGTAGCTTCCCGAGGAAAACCTGCCTCAGAGAGCATATTCCCGAGCACTTGCACACGAAATGCCTGAGGTTGATGGTGGAAAATGGCTGACTTCAGTTGACGAAGTAGTTTTTCCCATAGAGGAAGACGTCTTGGAACGCCGACTACTATGTCCAGGAGGTCGAGAAACCACTTGCGAGCTGGCCACCAGGGAACTACTAGATACACTATGCAGCGGTGCTGTGGTATGTTTTGTAGTACTAGCGGTAGGGTTGTCGGAGGCGGAAACGCATAAGCTATCAGCCCCGTCCAATCCTGCGACAGCGCATCTACTGCGAATGCTTGTGTGTCCAGTACTGGAGACATGTACAGAGGAAGTAGATGGTTGAGGCGAGTGGCGAACAGGTCTATCTGAGGAGTTTCCCAGATCACAGAGATCTGGCGCAGAATGAGAGATCTGGCGCAGAATGTCCGGGTGAAGTTGCCACTCCGTCGGTAAAACATTCAGATGTCCTGGTATGTGTCTGGCACGAAGAACCAATTCGTGTGTCCAGCACAAGTGGAATAGAGACTCGGCTTGACTCAATAGGTTGGTCGACCGAGTTCCCCCCATCTTGTTGATGTATGCCACTACAGTCGTGTTGTCTGTGGCTACCAGTACCGACTGACCTCTGAGATCATTTATCAATGTGAGAACAGCACGATTGACGGCAATGAACTCCAGTACATTGATGTGTAACGACCTCTCCTCTGCAGTCCAAAAGTCTGATATCGACTTGGACCCGAGGTGGGCCCCCCAACCTGGCATCGATGCATCCGTGAACAACTGACGAGTAGCTATAAACGGAAGCAGTGTTACTCCAGGCATCACGTTGAGAGGATCTAGCCACCATAATAGGTGACATTTGACTTCCTCTGTGACAGGAATCATGGGATTCCCTAGCCTGTCTTTGCAATGATGATTCAGGTATATCATCAATGGACATAACTGTAATCGGCCTCAAGGTGTGACATCCTGAGTGGATGTCAGCAGGCCGATTACTGCTGCAAATTGAAGGGCTGTTCGGCAAGAATGTCTGATAAACCATGGTATCTGTTGACATATCCTGCGCCAGCGAACTTCCGGTGGCCGAGCAAGAGCCGAATTGGTGTCGTAAGTCTCGCCTAGGAAGCATCGCTGTTGGGACGGCGTTAACTCCGATTTGTCCATGTGTGGGAGATAACCCAGTGACTGGAGTAGTAGCAATACAAACTTTGTATCGCAACGGAGCTGTTCCCCGCACAAATTCCTGATAAGGGAGTCGTCGAGGTAAAAATGGTAGATTATGCCTCGATTGTGCAGGTATGCTGCCTCTGGCTGAAACACCCTGGTAAAAACCCAAGGGGTACTGGCCAACCCGAACGGGAGTACCTGGAACTGGTAACGGCGAGCGCCGACCATAAATCTCAAGTAATTCCGTTAATTCGGATGGATCGGGATATGCAGATAAGCATCCCTTAGATCCAATGATGTTAACCATTCTCCATATAAGCCTGACGTCTCATGTGAACTAACATCGCGGCATTGAATGCAGACAGCGCTAATGCGTCCGCGTTAGCTTTAGCTGCTACATTCTGTAGGTACGCCAGTAATTGCAGATCAGATCTACTACTGGCTGCTAATCGGGATTGCGACAGCTTGTCCAGTACAGTGGATATAGTGGTTATAAACCAATCCATATGTGAGGCAATAGCTACCCCCTGTCGCGCAGCTTCTTCTGGAGAAGAAGCCTGCTTGCCCGAAAGTGGGACCGAGACCTTGACCGGACCTTATTGCCATAACAGATGTCAGCAAATTCCGGTTCCAGTTCAGCGGCAAAGGCAAAGGCAGAATCATGAATACCGTACGCTCTTGAGGAAGGTTTCTCTACCGGAAATGGTGCCGAAACAGAGCCTTGCCTGAAGAGAGCACATTTACTAGTCCTTGCGAGACGTTCCTGCTGTGTCTTGGGCTGGGCCAAGACTGTCTCTAGAACTGAGCATAATCCATGAATTGCGTTTGACGCAGGTAATGACGACGTATGCCTGGTGTGATTGGACGGAGCCTCTGCCATAGTCTGTAGGCGAGAGGACATCTATACAACTCGTATAGATTATCAAGTACTTCCGAATATGAGCGTCGTTCAGGAACTAGATCACTATCAGAATCCTCAAGTGAACGACGACTCACGGGCCCTTGACATCTCATCGGTGGATCAACCGTTAGATCAATCGGATGTGACATACTACCTGGAAACTGCGAAGGAACCGATTGCGGAACCTCAGGAGTACCGGTAGAGGCCAGCAACAGTTGCCGGAATTGAGCCATCTCAGCTGTCTGCTGGTCCATTCGGCGAATGATCGTAGCTGACAGTGAGTGGTCAATTGCCAGAACTTCCGTATTGACCCTTGGGTTGAAAGAAGCTTGCCTACAGGCCGATGCAGAATGGCTAGGCCATTGCATCTCTGGGCGAACCGGAAGCCTCAAACAACCCGAAGTCGCCACAACAGGCCTCAAAACGGGACCGGAAGGACGATGTGTCCGAACCGGAACCTCTGAGGGAGCCAAACCGGAACCCAGCGGGGACCGGAAATGACTGACCGGAACCTGATAGTGAGTCTTATTTGGTATAATCGCAGCTGAGAACGGTCGATTTACCGACTCAAAACCGGAACCAGTCACCTTCCGTGACTGGGTCACTGCCGTATTCCCAGAACCTCCCAGGGGATTTATCTGCGGAACCGGAAGTGACCCTGCGGGACAATAACTTCGACACTGCGCGTCTGACAACCCTCGAGTTATCGTCTGCGCAGAGCTTGATCTCGTCCGGTCTTGCACAATAGAATGCATATCTCTATAGGAGGTATTATGTAAGACCGTGGTGTTAACACCTGGCGAGACCCCCGCTGTGCTATAGTCAAGGACAAGGACTGATTGTGAGCGACAATCAATCCCTGTAGGACTACTCACAAGGTCACGGACTGCCTCTGGGCCACCGGAGAGCGATAAATTCGACGTGCTGTCAAAATAAACCACCTGGGCTGATAGGGGATTATCCCTAATGGCATTCTCCCCAATTGTATCAACCCCAACAGATCGTAAAGGCAAACCCACAATATCACCATTCTCTGTTGTTGTAGTGGTCCTCATTCCCGTCTGCGTTTCATCCGTCTCCATGGGGGACTCGCTAGCAGGAACTTCCAATTCAACCGTGACATCCGTGGAAATGCCCGTTTCATCTCGGATAGAGCCCAGTACCTTGATAGGCTTCTTCTTCCTATTTTCTGGAAATAAATGGTATCCGTGCTAGGCGCAAGGTTTTTAGTAATTAAAGACCTTAGAGGGCCGACTGCCAACCGGCGCAGGCTTCTTTGTCGTCCCGTTTTTAAAAAAATGAGAAGACGGAGTTACAGATGTCTCCACTCCCAAACCCGGGGGAAGTGACCCTACACTCGACCCAGTCATAACTTCAAAACAATCATCCGGCCATTGTTGACACTCTTGGCATCTATGGTTACGGTCGCAAACAATATGGCCGCGACACGGCAAACAAATGGAATGCAGGTCGGCCGTTGACTTTGGTTTTCCATAGACACCACAGAACATTGAGGCCATAATTATCGTAAATAACGGCAAATAATACATCCCTGCTAGATATAGTGATGGTTGTTGTCTTGCTGACGATCCAGATCCGTCTTTGTAACGTACATTCTTCGATTTTTCTCGAGAGCTTTGTTAACAGACGTCTTTACAATGGCGGGCCAAAGTAAAAAAATGAAGAACTAGTTGCATCATGGGATTGCCGCATGCGCACTGGGACGGATGTTTATTTTTAGATTTTACTTGTTAGCTTACGTTTGCACACGAACGCAATATGTCAGTAAGGTCAGTTTTCAGCGCAAAAAAATACGATAATTTTGGCCGGTTTGGCGACTTTGTACCATGGTTGAAAATATTTATAGGCATCCTATGGATCATCTTCTCCTAACCTGATGAAAAAATCTTGAAACTTTCAACCTCTGGAAAGGAAGGTCCTCCACTGCTTTAAGGCAAGAAAAATGTGAAAAAGTGGATGGAAAAGACCGAGAACGTTACTTTCCCATGGTTCCTGGTGACCACCACCTTGGATTACCCATGATTCATCGCACCCAGGATTATGCAAACAGTTTGAGAATGACCCAAATGAGGTTCGCGAAAAAGTCCTACAGTTTCAGCCCTCTCGTTTTCCCTCCGTTCCGGAGTTAAGGCTGAAAAGCTGCATTTTGGCCCTCCCCCACGCAGGGTAGATAGCATTACAATGACCCCTAAAGTTCACCAAATTTATCCGAGATCAAATTATACGGTAATTCCCCTAAAAATTCAATCACAGGAAGTTCACTTTTCAACTCTGTTATTGAAACACAGAGAAAAAATAACATTCCCATTCTTCATTCAAATTGAAGAAAAGTCATACGAGACTATGAAGCTGGTGCCATGAAGAATATTGCCAGATATAAGCCTTTTTTGCTACATTTTCGGTGATCGAATTATTAGAGGAATTACCGTAGGTCATAACTGTAACCTTGGGGTGGATTTAGTGGAGATGGGAGCATTAAAAAAAAAAATGTTTTGGAAGATTTTCCTCAAGACCAAGAAATTCCATGGCGGTCATCTTGGAAAATGGCCGCCACGGTCGACATAGGGCGAATTCAGAATGCTTTCAATCTTTAAAACAAGCATTCTGAGAACCCCAACATCTCGCCTTGCGGGGTCATCCGCCGAAGGTGCAGCAGTATTGAAAGCATACATGTAGAGCAAACAATAAGGTCTGGAATAGGTGATGTGGTACAGACAATAATGCCTGGAATAGATTATCTGGTACAGACAATAACATCAGTCCCATGTAGAATTACTGGTATATAAGTTAATCCCATGTAGGACGGATAGGTCAGTGCCGTCGGATTACTGGTGCATAGAGCAGTCCAGTGTGAGATTACTGCTGGATAGGCCAGTCCTGTGTAGGATTACTGCTGGGTGGACCAGCCCTGTGTGTTATTACTGATGGATAGACCAGTTCCCTGTGGGATTACTGTTGGATAGGCCAGTCCTGTCTGGGATTACTGCTGGATAGATGAGTCTCGTATGGGATTAATGCTGGATAGGACAGTCCCGTGTGGGATTACTGCTGCATAGGCAGTCCAGTGTGGGATTACTGCTGCATAGGCAGTCTAGTGTGGGATTACTGCTGCATACGGCAATCCTGTGTGGGATTATGGCTGGGGAGGCCAGACCCATGTAGAATTATGGCTGGATAGGTCAATGCCATGTGGAATTACTGGTGCATATTGCAGTCCAGTGTCATATTACTTCTGGATAGGTCAGTCCCATGTGAGATTACTGCTGCATAGGCCAGTCCTGTGTGGAATTACTGCTGGATAGGCCAGTCCCATGTGGAATTACTGCTGGATAGGTCAGTCCCATGTGGCATTACTGCTGGATAGGCCAGTGCCATTTGGGATTACTGCTGGATAGGTCAGTCCTGTGTTAAATCACTGCTGGATAGGCCAGTCCTAAATGGGATTACTGCTGGATAGACCAGTTCGGTCTGGGATTACTGCTGGATAGTTGAGTTCTGTATGGGATTACTGCTGGATAGGTCAGTCCCGTGTGGCATTACTGCTGGATAGGCCAATGCCATTTGAGAATACAGCTGGATAGGTCAGTCCCATGTGGGATTACTGCGGGAGAGCTGTGACCTAGGAAAACATGAAACATGTCCACCAAGTTTTATAATCATCCCACGAAAGGTTCAACAAACTTTCCATGTACAGATTCACATGTAAATTTTTGCCCAACAAAAACCTTACCAATGGAAAGGTACAAAGTCTAAAATGCAATAATTAGGACAAGAATTCATATTTAATGTCATATTTCTTAAATAGCACATGCACATCGTCGAAACATTGAACTTGGGTAGCAAGTGGCAAACTCATCCAATGAAAGCGGACAGCTTCAGAAAACTTTCCATGTACAGGTGTACATCTATATACATGTACATTATTATTGGCAGATTACTTAGACAAAACCCTCAAAATATGAACAAAAATTAATAATTCATCTCCTAAATAGCACAGGTACATCTTCTAATCATAAGAAACATGTGTACCAAGTTTCATACTCATTCAATGACAGCTAACAACTGTAGCAAACTGTGGTGTGCAGATGTACATGTGCACTTCAGCTAAACGCAAAACTCCATCATTTGCCATAATTTGGAGAAATATTAATATTTCATCTCAAAAATAGCACAGGTACATTCTCTAATCATAAGAAACATGTGTACCAAGTTTTGTAATCATCCAATGACAGCTGACAACTGCAGCAAACTTACCATGTACATGTACATGTATACATATAGAGGCCTACATGTACAATTTACCTAAACAGAAAACTCATTCATTTGCCATAATTTGGAGAAAAATTAACATTTCTTCTCAAAAATAGCATAGGTACATCCTCTAATCATAAGAAACATGTGTACCAAGTTTCGTAATCATCCAATGACAGCTGACAACTGCAACAAACTTTCTAAGTACAGATGTACATGTGCACTTCAGCTAAACGCAAAACTCTATCATAGGGATTTTAACATTGCAGCACCCCAGGGGTAGTAGCCCCAGGTGGCATACCCACCCCCCATATTTTTATTATTTTTTAAATACTTTTTTTTTTTTTAATTTGCTAAACTAAAAACCTTATCATTTCCAGGCAGGGGACACCGACAATGACACGGACACCGACACCGACATCCTCTTTCCCCCCTCACAAAATCTCCCCTTTACTTCGTAAGGCGAGATGACAAGCGTTCTGAGAACCCCAACATCTCGCCTTGCGGGGTCATCCACCGAAGGTGCAGCAGTATTGAAAGCATACATGTAGAGCAAACAATAACGTCTGGAATAGGTGATGTGGTACAGACAATAAAGTCTGGAATAGATTATCTGGTACAGACAATAACATCAGTCCCATGTGGGATTACTGGCATATAAGTTAATCCCATGTAGGATGGATAGGCCAGTGCCGTCGGATTACTGGTGCATAGGGCAGTCCAGTGTGTGATTACTGCTGCATAGGTCAGTCCCATGTGAGATTACTGCTGGATAGGCCAGTCCTGTGTAGGGTTACTGCTGGGTGGACAGGTCCCGTGTGTTATTACTGATGGACAGACCAGTCCCCTGTGGGATTACTGCTGGATAGTCCAGTCCCAAGTGGGATTACTGCTGGACAGGCCAGTCCTGTCTTGGATTACTGCTGGACAGATGAGTCTCGAATGGGATTAATGCTGGATAGGACAGTCCCGTGTGGGATTACAGCTGCATAGGCAGTCCAGTGTGGGATTACTGCTGCATACGGCAATCCTGTGTGGAATTACAGCTGGGGAGGCCAGTCCCATGTGGGATTACTGCTGGATAGGCCAAACCTGTGTGGGATTACAGCGGGATAGGTCAGTCCCATGTAGAACTATGGCTGGATAGGTCAGTGCCATGTGGGATTACTGCTGCATATTGCAGTACTTCTGGATAGGTCAGTCCCATGTGAGATTACTGCTGCATAGGCCAGCCCCGTGTGGAATTACTGCTGGATAGGCCAGTCCGATGTGGGATTCCTGCTGGATAGGCCAGTCTGGTCTGGGATTACTGCTGGATAGGTCAGTCCCATGTGGCATTACTGCTGGATAGGCCAGTGCCATTTGGGATTACTGCTGGATAGGTCAGTCCTGTGTGAGATTACTGCTGGATAGGCCAGTCCCAAATGGGATTACTGCTGGATAGACCAGTTTGATCTGGGATTACTGCTGGATAGTTGAGTTCCGTATAGGATTACTGCTGGATAGGTCAGTCCCGTGTGGGATTACTGCTGGAGAACTGTGACCTAGGAAAACATGAAACATGTCCACCAAGTATTATAATCATCCCACGAAAGGTCCAACAAACTTTCCATGTACAGATCTACATGTAAATTTTTGCCCAACAAAAACCTTATCAATGGAAAGGTACAAAGTCTAAACTGCAATAATTAGGACAAAAATTCATATTTAATGTCATGTTTCTTAAATAGCACCTGCACATCGTCAAATCACATTGAACTTGGGTAGCAAGTGTCAAACTCATCCAATGAAAGCTGACAGCTTCAGAAAACTTCCCATGTACAGGTGTACATTAGTATTGGCAGATTACTTAGACAAAACCCTCAAAATTTGAACAAAAATTAATATTTCATCTCTTAAATAGCACAGGTACATCTTCTAATCATAAGAAACATGTGTACCAAGTTCCATATTCATTCAATGACAGCTGACAACTGCAGCAAACTGTGGTGTACAGATGTACATGTGCACTTCAGCTAAACGCAAAACTCTATCATTTGCCATAATTTGTAGAAATATTAATATTTCATCTCAAAAATAGCACAGGTACATTCTCTAATCATAAGAAACATGTGTACCAAGTTTTGTAATCATCCAATGAGAGCTGACAACTGCAGCAAACTTACCATGTACATGTACATGTATACATATAGAGGCCTACATGTACATTTCACCTAAACAGAAAACTCATTCATTTGCCATAATTTGGAGAAAAATTAATATTTCTTCTCAAAAATAGCACAGGTACATCCTCTTATCATAAGAAACATGTGTACCAAGTTTCGTAATCATCCAATGACAGCTGACAACTGCATCAAACTTTCTAAGTACAGATGTACATGTGCACTTCAGCTAAACGCAAAACTCTATCATAGGGATTTTGACATTGGAGCACCCCAGGGGTAGTACCCCCAGGTGGCATACCCACCCCCCATATTTTTTTTATTTTTTAAATATTTTTTCTAATTTTTCTAGATTTTTTTTTAATTTGCTCATCCAAAAACCTTATCATTTCCAGGCAGGGGACACCGACACCGACACTGACACCGACACCGACGACGACATCCTCTTTCCCCCCTCACAAAATCTCCCCTTTACTTCGTAAGGCGAGATAACAAGCGTTCTGAGAACCCCAACATCGCGCCTTGCGGGGTCATCCGCCGAAGGTGCAGCAGTATTGAAAGCATACATGTAGAGCAAACAATAACGTCTGGAATAGGTGATGTGGTACAGACAATAATGTCTGGAATAGATTGTCTGGTACAGACAATAACATCAGTCCCATGTGGGATTACTGGCATATAAATTAATCCCATGTAGGATGGATATGTCAGTGCCGTCGGATTACTGGTGCATAGGGCAGTCCAGTGTGAGATTACTGCTGGATAGGTCAGTCCCAAGTGAGATTACTGCTGGATAGGTCAGTCCTGTGTAGGATTACTGCTGGGTGGACAGGTCCCGTGTGTTATTACTGATGGACAGACCAGTCCCCTGTGGGATTACTGCTGGATAGTCCAGTCCCAAGTGGGATTACTGCTGGACAGGACAGGCCAGTCCTGTCTTGGATTACTGCTGGATAGATAGTCTCGTATGGGATTAATGCTGGATAGGACAGTCCCGTGTGGGATTACAGCTGCATAGGCAGTCCAGTGTGGGATTACTGCTGCATACGGCAATCCTGTGTGGAATTACAGCTGGGGAGGCCAGTCCCATGTGGGATTACTGCTGGATAGGCTAAACCTGTGTGGGATTACAGCGGGATAGGTCAGTCCCATGTAGAATTATGGCTGGATAGGTCAGTGCCATGTGGGATTACTGCTGCATATTGCAGTACTTCTGGATAGGTCAGTCCCATGTGAGATTACTGCTGCATAGGCCAGCCCCGTGTGGAATTACTGCTGGATAGGCCAGTCCCATGTGGGATTACTGCTGGATAGGCCAGTCTGGTCTGGGATTACTGCTGGATAGGTCAGTCCCATGTTGCATTACTGCTGGATAGGCCAGTGCCATTTGGGATTACTGCTGGATAGGTCAGTCCTGTGTGAGATTACTGCTGGATAGGCCAGTCCCAAATGGGATTACTGCTGGATAGACCAGTTCGATCTGGGATTACTGCTGGATAGTTGAGTTCCATATAGGATTACTGCTGAATAGGTCAGTCCCGTGTGGCATTACTGCTGGATAGGCCAATGCCATCTGGGAATACAGCTGGATAGGTCAGTCCCGTGTGGGATTACTGCTGGAGAACTGTGACCTAGGAAAACATGAAACATGTCCACCAAGTATTATAATCATCCCACGAAAGGTTCAACAAACTTTCCATGTACAGATCTACGTGTAAATTTTTGCCCAACAATGGAAAGGTACAAAGTCTAAACTGCAATAATTAGGACAAAAATTCATATTTAATGTCATGTTTCTTAAATAGCACCTGCACATCGACAAATCACATTGAACTTGGGTAGCAAGTGTCAAACTCATCCAATGAAAGCTGACAGCTTCAGAAAACTTCCCATGTACAGGTGTACATTAGTATTGGCAGATTACTTAGACAAAACCCTCAAAATTTGAACAAAAATTAATATTTCATCTCCTAAATAGCACAGGTACATCTTCTAATCATAAGAAACATGTGTACCAAGTTCCATATTCATTCAATGACAGCTGACAACTGCAGCAAACGGTGGTGTACAGATGTACATGTGCACTTCAGCTAAACGCAAAACTCAATCATTTGCCATAATTTGGAGAAATATTAATATTTCATCTCAAAAATAGCACAGGTACATTCTCTAATCATAAGAAACATGTGTACCAAGTTTTGTAATCATCCAATGAGAGCCGACAACTGCAGCAAATTTACCATGTACATGTACATGTATACATATGATCGGACTTTTTTGTAAGTCCTTTTAAAACGAGGCATTGGATTGGTTGATTGCGACACACCCCCTGACACTTTCTTGTGAGTGCCTTTTTAATCGAGGTACGGGATTGGTTGATTGTGACACGCACCCCGACCTTGCACTTGGCTCCCTTTAAATTCAGCGGAGGTTTCAAATTGGCCTCAGTCGCTGCCTCTGCTTCGCCGTTTTTATTTCTTTTAATGCTGATTTTTATGTTTAGTTTTATTCTTTGTTAGCGCGGCCTGCCAGCATTATGCCCGATACGAGAAACGGTCAAAACCGACGTCCATTTGGTGCAAACCGTAATGTAAATCCCACTAGTGCCACTACAACCTGTAGCTCAGGCGAAGCGGAAAATATGGCTGACAACGAGGCCGGGTTCGACGTGAAGGGTTGGTGTGCTCAAAACGAACTTTCCATTTTAACAGTCTCGGCACTTTTAGATAAAGGCCTGGAGTCTGCTAAAAGTATCAGCAAACTAAATGCAAGAATTATCACTGAAGAATTTGAGGACCTACCACTGGGACAGAGGCTTCTCTTGGAGGATGCAGTGAAAGATTTGAGGGCCTCTCTCACAGCAGGCATACAAAATGGTGACCAAAATGGCGGCCTACCGGCACGGCACGTGCAAACAGAAAATCGAGGGACTACCTACTCATCGGCTCTGTTTGAACAAACTTCAACTCCAGAAGAGATGCCTGCATGCCTGAATAATATGTGCAGACAAAATATCCCGGGACGGCGACAACCGTCGGGGAATATCGTACAGAACACTGACCAAGGCACCAGTGCAAACGCACTAGGTATGTTTGAACTTCTTTCTCGGCTATCAAACGCTCCACCAAAAGTAAACACTGTGTTACGAGAGGTTCGTGATTATGTGTCGACAGCCCCTATGTTTATCCATAATAAAGAAACTGAAACCGGTACAGTGGATTTGGGCCCATTAGAATTTAAAGTGAAAGACACAAACATTCCTTATCATAAAGTAAATCAATCTCAGTACTTTGAAGGAGCTATCAAGATTCTGCGGGAAATGATTGAAAAGGATCAGTGTACTACGGAGATCATTCTTCAATATTTGGATTACCTGACCAAAATAACAACTTTCTCGCAAGCATTTGATTGGCAGTCAATCCTCAATTTTGACATCCAATTCCGACGCCAGCAGGCACGGGACCAGTGCCCATGGAATATGGATCAACCCTTTCTGATGCAGGCCTGGTTGCGGCCAAGGTCATTTGAACGAAACCAACCAGCCAAGACATCGATAAGTAGGAGTGGGAGTGCACGCTCCAAGTTTGACCCACAAACCGGCCGTCCGATCTGTGAGAAATATAATGGCCGGGGCGGCTGTACTTTGAAAATTTGCAATTACTCCCATATTTGTCTGACCTGTTTTTCGCGCGGTCATGGGCAGAGTAATCACGTTGTCGATGCCGGGAAGGTTCCAGTCCCCAATCAGAATGTAAAAAACTATTAGGTCGTCCCATTTCGAAACCTCTGAGAGATAAGCTACATGTGTGGGAGAGAGAATTAGTAGGCGACGTGGATGAAGAGTTCATCCTAGCCGGCATTCAGCATGGATTTTCGATCATCGATAACTGTGATTTGATTCCTACTTCAATTTCGGTACCAAATTCTCAATCTGTTTATTGTCAGCAACAGGTTGTGGAAAACCAAATTAAGGCAGAAGTTCTCGAGGGTAATTATACTATAGTTGATCACCCTCCAGCTATAGTTAGTGCATTAAATGTTGTTCCAAAGGGTGAGGATTCTGTGCGGCTAATACATGACTGCAGCCGACCAAGTGGTGTCAGTGTGAATGACTATGCAAGTAAAGACCCGTGTGATTATCAAAGTGTCCAGGATGTTTTAGATATCATTCAACCAGGCTGGTTTTTGGCCAAAATTGATTTGAAATCTGCTTATTGTAGTGTCAATATTTGTGAGCCAAATTATAGATATACCGGCCTACAATGGCAATTTATGAGTGACAGCAAAACATCTTTCCTGTTTGACAATAAGCTACCTTTCGGATCCAGAAAAAGTCCTGCTATATTCAATAGGATTACTCAGGCGGTAAGACGTATGATGGCGAGACGGGGTTACTCAGGAATTATTTGTTATTTAGATGATTACCTTATTGCAGCACCTACGTGGGAAGAGTGTTTAGAGGCCTATAACATGTTGATCTCGTTACTTAGATCACTGGGCTTTGCTATTAATTGGAAGAAAGTAGTTGACCCGTGCCAGAAACTAGTCTTCCTGGGTATTGAAATTGACACTCGATTAGGAACATTATCTTTGGAAGAGAAAAAGCTCGAAGAACTGATAGTTTGTGTTGAACAAAGTATGATTAAACGCAGATTGTCTAAAAAACAGCTCGAGAGATTAGCAGGGAAGTTGAACTGGGCTACTAATGTTATTACATGGGGTCGCTTGCATGTCAGACGAATATATAATTTGATTTCCACCCTGAAAATGCCTAATCACAAAGCACTTGTATCTTGTATACGTTTGGACTTCGATTGGTGGCTGTACCATCTCAGTAACACCACCAATCGTAGGTTGATATGGGATGTTCGCCCAACTATCCCGGTCTTCACTGATGCATGTAATATGGGGGGCGGAGCATTCTGCTTGTCCGATTGGACTTACTGCACATGGCATCTTGATGGCCGGGATTGGGAGGGGGAACATATCAATATCAAAGAGTTGGCCGTTACTCTTGTAGCTGCTAGAAGGTGGGCCCCGATTTGGGCGGGACATAGAATACAAATCTATACGGATAATGCCGCCACTGCAGCTATAATTAATAAAGGCTCAACTCCATGTATGTCTGCATTGTATATATTGGATGAACTCAGCAACTTGGCGCTGCATTTCAACTTTGCTCTGGAGGCAATTTTCTTACCTGGTACATACAATATTATTGCCGACTCGATTTCACGATTCCATGAACCTGGACAAATGCAGCGCTTTGTTTCTGGGATCCATATGTTGGGTGCTCCAGAGTCGTTAGTTTATTTTTTGCCGTACCACATGTCATATGAAGCTTATTATTTCCTTCTTCCCCAGATCTGTCAGTGGCTACGCACTTACAACAGCTGGATAGTGCAGTAAATATGTTTAGCGCAGCAGCTTATGCACCAGCCACCCAGAAGGTCCATGATAGCCAATTGAAGTGTTACTTAAATTTTTGCGATTCAATTCAGGTGCCCCCACTCCCCGTTACACAGGAGAATATTATACGTTATGCGGCTTACTTAGCTCTAAATAAATCGTTTAAAACAGTCCAGCAATATTTAAACCGATTACACATTTTTCATCTGGATCATAAATTGTCTAACCCTTTAGAGAATAACTGGCTTTTGCAGCGTCTGTTAAAAGGTGTTCGACGGTTAAAAGGAAACACGTCGTTACAGAAAGCCCCTTTCTCCATTGAGCACCTATTTGCTATAAAGAACACGTTAAAACTTGATGATATTGTAGATCTGAGATTTTGGGCTGCTGTGACGACGGGTTTCTTTGGTTTATTGCGGGTCAGTAATCTCTGTGGCCCTGGTTCTGTATTGTCTACGCCTCTCCATTGTATACGGCGTGAGGATCTGGATTTTCATGCATTAGGCATTATTATAGTGGTCAAGTCTTCCAAAACTATTCAATTTGCACAGCGTATTCATCATGTTGTTCTTCCCTCTTTATTTGGTGCCTTATCTGATGTATGTCCCACTAGGAACCTATCAAAATTTATCTCTATGGCTGGGCCGATAGATAGGCGAATGCCGGTTTTTACTATCTCACAGCACGGACACTGTAGTTCTCTGACGCAATCTCAATTTCGTAAGCGCCTTAAGCAAATTACCTTGGAGATTGGTCTCTCAGGCAGGTTTAACACGCATAGCCTGCGTCGAGGTGGGGCGATGTGGTTAGCATGTTTGGGTATTCCTCTCCCTGTGATTAAACAACTCCGAGATTGGAAAAGTGATTGTGTCTTCACATATATTCAGCCAGAACCTCTGGTTAGTCTCGGTCTTATACAACAGTCCTTATGATACCTACCCCTACTGTGGAATGGGGTTGTAAAATATCCTTTACATGTATGCCAGTTGCCCAACCTCTATGGCCAAGTAATATACCGCCAATTCTTGCAGGCAATGTATCAGCTTAATTGTAGTAATTGCTGTTATGTAATCGAATTTGCATGCGCGCATGTCGTACATGTATAATGAACTACATGTTTAATCATATTTGCATACACATGTACGTGCACAGTTGGACAAAGTATGTATTGTACTGCTTAATAATTTATTATGCTTGGCAGGGCTGCGCGCCCAGAATTGCAATTGGCTGCCTTATGAATACAATTGTTTTAGTATAGTTTTATAATAAATTTTTATGGCAATAAATTTATTATTTCGCCAATCCAGTGGTTCGTTTTAAGAGGCCTACATGTACATTTCACCTAAACAGAAAACTCATTCATTTGCCATAATTTGGAGAATGAAAGTACTCAAAGTACTGATGTCTGGATCGCCAATAATGGATTGAAAGTTTCAAAACGTTTCAGCTGGCATGTTTCAGCCGATAGCAGATGTATGGATAAATGTGGAGATTTTCTCCAAGTTGTGGACGAGTCTGTTTGGGAAATCACAACTGGAACACAGAGTTTAGTCTTCAAGGAAGTGAATTTGTGAAGGCGGCTCATTTAGAAATATGCCAGGTCTTCATGGTAGCAAGAAACTATCTACAGTAATATGCTTTAAAGTGGATCGTCTGCGTCAATGTCTTCTACCAGTTTTTGCGAGCAGATTTTCATAATTCATGCAATTCTATTGTGACAAAACGACAAATATGCGAGGAGACTGGATAGTTTTATTAACTAGTTTTATTAATAGTTCTGTGTAGCACAGATATTTGCAAGAGCTGCATGAGTTTGCGTTAAGTCCCCAAGATTACTTATATATGCCTGCATGGTGTTTATAGTAAATTTGTTTGTTGACAACGATAGCGTTGGAGAGACAATTTGTGCGAAAATTCCTGTTGTTGTTGCTGCACGATCATTGCGTATATAATTTAGTTTGAAAAAGTTTGAACACCACCAACACCAAAACTTTTTGAAAGCGGTACCTGACAAATTCTGTTGTTTCCGCTTTCGGAAAATTTTGTTGTTCAAACTTTTTGAAACTAAATTATATTCGGTGAGCAGAGTCCCCCAGAATACATAAATTTGCACTGAACAGGATCCGGTCAAGTTCACAAGATGAGAAAAATGTAAATACTATTGTTGTTGCTTCGACACATATCTCCTCTGGAAATATATTCCATGCAGTATGCGTACACATTAAAATAGTAACGAACGCCGACTTCACGGGCATGACGGGAAAGAACGTACGAGTGTTGAAAACTGGGGTCTTCATAATCCCAGAACCTGAAACTGTCAAGTGCGACACTCAGATCAAAGATCAAGGAACAAGATTTGCAACGTCTGCTCGCACAGCAACATTAACAGGGATTTTCGCACAAGTTGTCTCTTTAACGCTATCGTTGTCAACAAACAAATTACGAACTATAAACACCAGGCATATATATTATAAGTAATCTGACTTACCGCAAACTCAGACAGACGCAAAACCGCAGAGACGGCCAACACCACGAGGTGAGCAGCTTACCATATTACCAGGTCATCAATTTACATTTACAACAGTCTACGGTGACAGCACAGCGCTGGCATGAGTTAGGTCATAGTGGGCGCTGAGAACCGGGTTTGAGCCGATCGCTCGGAACCAGAGAATGCAAAGAACAAAAAATAGTCCACGGATTCAAGCAATCCCTTGAAGAAATGAATATGAAATACACTCAAATTCAGATTTCGTTTTATTTCTAGTTAACATGAAACGATTACGACTGTTTTTTCTTCATTTTCTGGTTAATACCCTGATATATGACTCAAACACAGTAAAAATCACTGGCGGAGTGATACAGGTTAATATGAGGCGCCGTTTGTCACTTTCTGATTTAATCTACTGATTTATAAATATCGGGTATTTAGCAGTCGGATATATAAATGTGCATAAAATGAGCGTGAAATAAACACCGACTTTAGTCAATTTTAAATCCTATATCAGCGAATAAAATCCGAGAAATATTTATAAATACCTATATTAGATTTCAAGGTATATATATCTCTCGTTGTGTTATTTCTGGGATATAAATTCCTCCACAATATATATATATATTCCTGACAAACGATTTCTTATTTATATATCCGAGGTAACGTATCTTACTGATATATAAATATTTCAAAATGTGCTGTTGGGTATATATATATATATCCAGTCTTCGTCTAACTCCGGATTTACAAATACTGTACTGAGAAAGTCTCATATATAGATATCCCATTTATAGTATGCTAATAGTATGCTGATGAGTCTCAAAAACCGATGACGTCGTCGATTTTGGTGTTGGTTTAGATCATATTGTCTATTTCGTGTTTCAGGTGACAAAAGTCCTTGTGATCCGTGGGCAAGACATAATGAATACTAATAATAATAGCTTTCTATAAATTCTGTGCTTCTGCGAATAACGCTGGTTAAAAGTAAGAAGTACCTGAATGAATTTGCCCGATAATATTCACAGATGACCCACAAATTAGCGTGTGTTTACAATACCGCACATGAGAATCTGCGGAATGATTGAGCGGTGTTTGCCGACCCTTGGTACACTTGAAGAGGCTTAGTGTGACATCATCATTTTTGCGGTAAACGTATCGCAACTCATTAGCATATTATAACTGGGATATCTATATATGAGACTTTCTCAGTTCAGTATTTGTAAATCCGGAGTTAGATGAAGATGGATATATATATACCCAACTACACATTTTTAAATATTTATATATCAGTAAGATACGTTACCTTGGATATATAAATAAGAAATCCTTTATCAGGAATATATATATATATGGTGGAGAAATTTATATCCCAGAAATAACACAACGAGAGATATATATATCTTGAAATCCAAAATAGGTATTTATAAATTTTTCTCGGATTTTATTCGCTGATATAGGATTTAAAATTGACTGAACTTGGTGTTTATTTCACGCTCATTTTTTGCAAATTTATATATCCGACTGCTAAATACCCGATATTTATAAATCAGTAGATTAAATCAGAAAGTGACAAACGGCGCCTCATAGGTTAACACAGGGTCATTGCATTATAGTGCACGTACACATTTTCAGATATTTCGTGAGTGGCAGCATAGTTTGGTCGACACCGCTACGCGGTGGCGATCCAGACAAAAATTAATATTTCTTCTCAAAAATAGCACAGGTACATCCGATCCTATAAGACTTGCTGAAACTATGTCACGTGAATTAGAAAACTTAAGGATTGGTTATCATGCAATCAACTTTCGTTGAACGTGAAGAAAACAAAATTTATTTTCTTCAAACCGAACAGATCCCCAAATACGTATATCCCGAAGGTAATAATATCTGGTTTCGAAATTGAATCCGTCACTAATTTTAAATTTCTTGGTGTGTACTTTAACGAAAAATTGAACTTGCAGACTCATATCGATGAAATCACCTCAAAAATATCGAGAAACATTGGTGTTATCAGCCACATACGGAACTGTCTTAACAGAAAAACTCTGATTATGCTATATTATTCCTTGTTCTATTCTTATGTATCTTACTGTAATTTGGTCTGGGAAAACACATTTCCGACTCACCTCAAGCCACTTGTGATCTTGCAAAAAAGAATTATTCGTATAATAACGTCCAGTACTAAATATGCACACTCTAATCCCTTAATGAAACAGCTGAATGTCATCCAGCTAAATAAAATAAATGATTACCTGGTATTATCATTTACCCACAGATTTTTTAATAATCCTCTCTCCATCCCAATCAAATATTCAAATTACTTTACAAAACTTTCTGAAGTCCACTGTTATCCAACCCGTCAAGCCAATCTTAATCTTTATAGGCCACGAGTGCTGTCCAACTTATCATTTTATTCTACGAAGTCGAAGGCTTCGCGTATTTGGAACGCCTTGCCTCTGCATTTAAAGTCTTGTCTATCCCAGTCACTTTTTAAAGCCCGCTTAAAAGTCTATCTTATATAACATCTCAGTGTATATTGTTTAACAATAAGATTTTCGAAGGTGCATTCAATTTTCTTTTCGTTGTTCACCGACATTGCATTTACTTCCAATGCTGTAGACAAGTGACAATTTCCTCTTTTAAGTAAAATCATTATTATTTACTTAGGCCACCGAGCTCAAACAACATTTTTTTGTTTTGTTTTTAAATTATATTATAATCAGAGCTCAGCAATGTGACTCAGTCTATTCACCATAATATTATTTAATTTTTGTATACTTACTTCCTGCCAATATGATATTATACGTATTAGAATTTGGGATATAACAAGCCCTCTGGGGTTTTATTCCCGCCAATCTCAGTTGTTCAACAATAATCTCTGCATATATATACATACTCTTATATTGTACATACCGTATGGTGATTAAAGATTCATTCATTCATAATCATAAGAAACATGTGTACCAAGTATCATAATCATTCAGTGACAGCTGACAACTGCAGCAAACTTACCATGTACATGTATACATGTAGAGGCCTACATGTACAATTTACCTAAACAGAAAACTCATTCATTTGCCATAATTTGAAGAAAAATTGATATTTCTTCTCAAAAATAGCACAGGTACATCCTCTAATCATAAGAAACATGTGTACCAAGTTTCATAATCATCCAATGACAGCTGACAACTGCAACAAACTTTCTAAGTATAGATGTACATGTGCACTTCCAGCTAAACGCAAAAAGTCTATCATAGGGATTTTAACATTGGAGCACCCCAGGGATAGTACCCCCAGGTGGCATACCCCCCCCCCCCCATATTTTTTCTTGTTTTAATATTTTTCTAATTTTTCTAGATTTTTTTTTAATTTGCTAAACCAAAAACCTTATCATTTCCAGGCAGGGGACATCGACACCGACGACGACATCCTCTTCCCCCCCTCACAATATCTCCCCTTTACTTCGTAAGGCGAGATAAAAATGAAGTCCATTAGAGTGATTTTAAGTAGTTTTGGTTCAGATTTTAGCGATATTTAAATTGGTTAGACAGTATTTGAGCGTGTGAGTTTGGACGCCAATACCAGTGTATCGGTATCAAAACCTGTCAGGATTATTCCCTGGATAGGGTAGCTTGGAAAATGTGGGTGAGGGGAGGAGAAAGAGTCGAATCCCTCGCCCAGCCAAATAGGTTACAAGCAGATGATATATACTTACTCTGGAGCCATTTTATCCACCTCTGTTATGTTTTCCACTCCAAAGGTGAACTCGTGTATTTTAATAAGACCACATCTGCGCATACTATCGAGAAACTTGGACAACTGTCAAAGATAAAACTTGATGAGTCACTGCTTCTCATGATCATATAGATTTACACGGTTTAGATTTAATATTCAATATTATTCAATACTCCAATGGCAAATACAGAAAATACTCACTTT
>JAVTVY010015052.1:0-60386 GCA_036873755.1 Hanleya hanleyi
CACTATTTAGTAGCAGATAAACCGTGTATTCGAATGCTCACTAGGGAGTATGGTCTACTCCGTTAAACACACACCCATAGAGATAGGTAGTGGTATGTAGACATTTGCGATACTTTAGAGCAAGATACTTTTTCGATAGTAGAGATCACGATTCGATACCACCTGGCCTCCACGCGGGTGCGCATGGTTATGGAAACGTTATGGCCGGCGAAGACTTCACCAGGAAATCGGGGGCGTCATTTCCGACCCATGACGTCATTTCCAGTCATGACATCACAGTCGTACACATTCGCTGAGTCACCTCTTGCATATCGCTCCAATCCAACACATAGTTGTACAATCCACACTCACACTTATCTCACCCTGACACTGCTGACCGCATCTAGGTATAGCCGAGCGGACCCTGATACTCATCCACACAACAGTCACTCGTAGCTTCAGAGGTCCTACGCATACGTAGCTTTAGAGCCTTACTGGAACATACCTTACTCACACGTAGCTCTAAGAACATTGTACATAACTGTACAGAACACAGCTGTAGGCCGTCACATATTCAGCATACTTGGCTATACCTTACTCATACATGGAAGTATAACAATTATTCACACATAGCTGCAACACTTTATTCATGCTTAGTTGTACTTACTCATAGCGGTACAGATCTTTCTTCACACAGATGTAGGAACCTCACTTCCATACAGCTGTACAAACATTATTCAAACATAACTGCACAGATATTACTCAAACATAGCCAGGCAGACCTTACTCGCATAACCGTGCGGATCTGTTATATAGCGCCAATACAGCGTTACAGACGCCAAGGTGATTTTATTGAGGGGCAATGAGGTTTTGTAAAACGTATATACTGTTATCACAGAGCGGTGATGTGATATGTAGAGTCAGTGTACAAAAGAGAGTGGCAATATACGCTTACAGAGCGTCAATTAATTAAAAATCGAGTTATATGGTGCCAATGCAGCGCACAGAACGTCAGTATAGCACAGTGTTACAGAGCACCAATGTTGAGTTATAGAGTGACAATGAACTTTTATGGAGAATTAATGCTATTCTTACAGACCGTCAATGTGTAGAAATGTAATGTATAGAGTCAGTATACATTGTGTCAATATACAGAGCGCCAATGCCATAGAGCGTAAATCGAGTTTTATATGGCGGCAATGCTATGTATAGAACGTCAATGTATTGGTACTAAGCACCAATCCAGTGTTATAGAGCGTCATTGTAGTGATTTATAACGTCTGTATTGTGTCACAGAGCAAACCCCACAGTAGTTAATTTAATACAAAGCATCAGTGTAGTGTATTGGGAGTGAATTTGACATACAGGGTGCCAAGGACAGACAAGTAGAGACTTATTGTAACTTGCATATCGCTCCAATTTAACACAAGGCTATTCTATGTTATATACGCCGACTACTAAATGCCTATCAAAGAAAAAAAGTAGAGACGTTGACGGAGACCAGTCACCACCACAACCGACACCGACAATCCATTTCTATGTTACTGCCCGTTTGCGTATGCATACGCATCCACAATATATTGCAGTATAAAATGGAATCAGGAGTGGAATTCGAGCCACATCTGCATGCGCAGACCAGCACTTAAGCCTGCCGCCTTAGACCACCCGGCCAGTTGTCGACAAACATTGGCTCGCTTAATGTTCCATCAGAAGCTTCAATATGACCCCAAGTATGCCGTAACTCATACATATATCACAGGCTCTTCGTTGAATATGTTCCCAATAAGAGCATCAATAGATCCATACGAAATAGAACGAATTTTCTGATTGGTCGACTGATAGTGTGTCTTGTATCAAGTTAGTTTGCTGCCACCAGTGACGTAAGGTGTCACGACCCTCGTAGAAATCCCATAGTCATGAAAAGAGCCTTCCTATAGACCGAAATTACTAGCCCACCCATATGCTGTAGGTCACAGATCGTCTCATAGGCTTCTGGCTCTTCTCTCTCATAGTATCACCATGGTAACGTCTATCTCATTTAGAAGGCGCTCGTTACATGGGTTCGCCTCTATTCAGCAAATACTCATGGTAAGTTGAGTTGGTAAGGTGGGTCATTCACTTTTAACCCAGCCAGAGGATACATCAGCAAAGCATTACGGAGAGTCTTAATTTCAAAGGTTACACTTAGTAGATAAATGAAATAACTACTGAAAGATGGAGTCAACACCAAATTTCCAGTTTCAAAGAATAGTAATTATATTCTTATTTACAAAGTGCTTTTATATATACATGTATTTTACAAGATTCATCTTTGTACAAATTCACCGGGTCAATTCACCGAAGCGTAAACCGATTTCATATGGTGCAGGAGCACCCGATAAAGTAGATATTTCGTACGGTGGCTGAACTCGTCTATGATAGAATTTAGCCCTCTCCTAAATAAATCATACACTACTTATACCAAAAAGGCTGCATTAATTATTATACCAAAAGAAAAAGAATAACAACAGGTTTTGAAATAATAACATTCCTTCAAGGACACTCGAACCATGATTTCCTCTATCGAGGTAGAATATCAAAGGTATTCCCAGTGTCACTTAAGCCAGTTCTCCTGAATCACTAAAGTAACCAACCTGCAGTACTGAACAACTGGTTTTTGATACCCTAAAGACATGTAACCGCTCCCGCCGTCTAAGGATAGCACTACCTAGTCCACGATCCACCTGCAGCTCCTGATAGGTAACTCTTACTCTATCCTGCAGTGCCGTCTAAGCAATCCTGCCATCTCCCTATGGTCGGGCTACTCAATCGTAGGATACATCTCTCAGTATTACACAACATCGATAGTAGATTTACAAGACAAAACCTGGTCCACCTGCAGTACTTAAGGTACCTGTACTGCAGTTTCATCTCCGGAAACAGGCATATCCTGGTTCGAATATCCTTTAAAGGATATTAACTATTCAAATTGGAATATAACTACACCAAAGTAAACTAACACGGATTTTATTATTCTGTTGCTTTCGTAATAGTTAAAATGAAGTATCCTTAAGGATATTTATCAATATAACAGCTTCTAATTTGATTTATATCAAATAGACAAGTATCCTGCAGGATAGTACCACTTAAGTATCCTTAAGGATATGTGACATTCCTACGTATCTAGTATCCCTAAGGATATATGGTATCCTGACTTCTTGGGTATCCTTAAGGATATATATTATCCTTAAGGATATTTGGTATCCTTAAGGATATATGACCTGACATCTATGACATCCTGAAGGATATATGACTTGACTTTTATGGTATCCTGAAGGATATATGACCCGACATCTTAGTATCCTGAAGGATATATATCCTGACATCTATAGTATCCTGAAGGATATATGACCTGACATCTATGATATCTTGAAGGATATATGACTTGACTTTTATGGTATCCTGAAGGATATATGGCCTGACATCTATAGTATCCTGAACGATATATGACCTGACATCTATGATATCCTGAAGGATATATGACTTGACTTTTATGGTATCCTCAAGAACAAGGGGCAGAATGCACAGATCTTACCTTACATGAACTTCATATAGGCCGCCGAATGATGTAGAGGTCACATGGCATACGTACCGTGATTTCATTGGCTGAGCCAATCAGAATTCAAACACTGGCGTTTGACAGCTTTACAAGGCCATATTTTAGTAAAGAACAAGACCTCAAAATATGAATAATCTCTAACTTTAGAAAAATAATTAGTATGGAAACATAAATTACACAATCCCCAACATTTATTGATATAAATATAGGAACGCACAAATGCGTAATTTGAATCCCAAATACTAATCGAGCGCACAGAGCTAGTTCCAACGAAGTGTCCGTGGACGAAACAATGTGACAAAACTACACGTCTACGAAAGAAATAAAGGAAAAGCACACTTCCTCACCGACATTTCCGGAGTAACTTTACATACGAGCAAAATTTATGCATATCTAACGTATTTGACAAAGTCAATGTATCGAAATTTCGACACACTACCCCCTCCCTGCATTTGTGCGTCCCTGCACAAAAATATAAACACTGAACCCAATGGCTAGGAGAAAATTGTGATACCGAAAGGTAAACTATTGTATTCAAACAGACATTTTTTTAAGTCATTAAAATACATACACAACAACAATCGCAGAATATCAGTCAACCTAATGTTGAATATGATGTTCAGATAATATAGTCTGTAAAGTCAACTGTACAGGCTTACCACTCACAAGTAAAATCCAACATGAATAAGTTAAGTGTCCATTTTTAATAATCCAGTACTGGTAACTACTTCACTGTCCGAGGTATATCCAGAATACAGTATCTCAAATTCCAAAAAGTAGTAATAAACGTTCCGAACAATTCAACAACAGTTCACGTATGTACAGTAAGTGGTCCTGCTAACTGGAATAGGCTAAAATATTTGATTTAATGCCAAAAGATTCTCTAAATATTCTTCCCAGTTGCAGCACTCACTTGAATGGAGTATTCTCATCCATCATGATGGATGCATGGTTTCCAGAGCCATGACAAATTTCACACCCCAGGTCTGTACAGATCCAAATTCCATACTTTGTAGATGTTGTAGCATCGACTGTGGCGGAAGACGATATCATGGGTGAAGTGGACACATCCTGCCTGGCAGTCTTTGGGCTAGGACTGGTGCTCCTGTCGATGGTGGAAACATGGTGGTATTGTGTCTCAACATCTCGGGTCAATGGTTTTGAGGGGTTAACCATGGTAGCTGACATCTCCGTCTGTGTGTGGGTAGTGTGCTTTGGCATACGCCTGGTGTCCCGGAAGATATCCTCATACATCGTAATTCCATTAGGGTAAATAATAGTGCGGTGGATCTTCTCCATGCATGGATAGGGTGCCTGTTGGAATTGGCCCTTGCCTGCTGTTGGTGTTGGCGGCATCACAGGAATTGTAGACGAGTCACCTTGGATGTACGGTATTCCAATGGCTGTGGGCATCTCTGGTATGGTATCTAATATCTCTGTCCGTATGGGGTCTGGATTTGATTCCGGATCATGGCAAATTGGTGTATGATTGCTGGCTTCCGAAATTGGGCTGTATACTGTCTGCACCTGATTTGACAAATCCAATGGCCCATCTTCGTTTGTTTGATTTGCTGTTGGTACATCCTCGTCAGGGGGGCTGATGGTGATTTCCGGATCTTCTAGGAGTCGTTCAGCTGGTCTTTATCTTTTAGTTGTTTTGGTGCGGTCACCAGACTTCTTTGCACCGGACTTCCCCAAATGCCGTCTCTTTATGTGCTCCTTCAGGTTATCGCGTCTACTATACACTCTGTCACATTGTAGACAGCTAACTTTGGGTGGGGCTTTCTCACAAATAAGTTGATATCTGTAATAGTTTGACCTGGCTGTAAATGTGCCCTTGCACACATCGCACGTGAACAGCATGGTGATCTGTGTGTTGATTCTGGTATAAAATAGACAGAATAGACACATGAGAATATGACAGACTTCTTTCTAGAAATCTATTCTAGAACCCCTTCTACGCTTGAATGATTAGACCTGGTTTGTTAGATTCCCCAAGAATTTGCCTGGATACCCAGTTCAGCCATCGTACGGGTTGTCTAGTTATCCGTCCCGACCGTGTTCGCCGTTCGGAAGATTTCTCGTCATGTTCCACTCGCACGCACGACTCGCTCGTTGGGCTCCTCTCTGGCGTCTCAGAACCCATGTTCACCTGTGTACCCTTGCTGGGGTTACCCGTCGGAATATCCCAGCGTACGAACTTCGTGCCAAGGTAAGGCTTCAACCGATTGAAATGCACTACCTTTGACTTTGACATCTGACTTCTCTGTATGCGATAGATAGTGTCATCAATACAACCAATGACGAGATAAGGACCCTCCCAAGCACACGACAGTTTGGTCGACAGCCCCTTCTTTCTCATGGGGTTGTACAACCAAACAATATCGCCACGTTTGAATGGTCTACCGAACTTACACCGGTCATAATTTCGCTTTTGTATCGCTTGCTTAGCTTTAGAGTGAGACCGTGCTCGCTCGTACGCGACTTCAAGCCTCTCACGCAAAATCTGAGGATACTTCTCTGTCTCAATCTCTTCAATATATGGGGGTAAGCCAGTTACTAAATCCAAGGGCAACTCCATGTCGCGCCCTAACATCATGCGATTTGGTGTCTCTCCAGTCGTCTCATGCACCGAGCTACGGTAAGCCATCACAGCAAATGGAAGTTGCTCATCCCAATCAGCTTGGTTTTTATCTACCATCATGGCGAGTCGGGTTTCAAGGGTGCGATTAAATCGCTCCACCATGCCATCTGAATGAGGATGCAGGGGAGTTGTTCTGGTTTTCTCCATTCCCAGTAATTCGCACACTTCTTGAAACAGTCTGGACTCATAATTCCTACCCTGGTCAGAATGAATTTGCCTGGCTGCACCAAACCTACAAATGAACTCGGTTACTATTTTATCTGCAACAGTGGATGCTTCCTAGTTAGGAATGGCGTATCCTTCTACCTATTTGGTAAAATAATCGCTTACCAAAAGAATGTATTTATTCCCCGAGTTAGATACTGGAAGAGGTCCCAAGATGTCTGTGGCCATCCGTTCCATTGGCATACCAACTCAAAACTGTCGTAATGGAGCTCTTGGTCTCTTCGATGGTGTCTTTTTAGCAGCACAAATATCACACTCTTTGCACCACTGTTCCACATCCTTTGTCATGCCAACCCAGTAGAATCTCTGTTTCAGCTTAGGAACAACTTTCCTTGCTGAGAAGTGTCCTGACGTCTTTGAAGCATGTAGTCCATTGAACACTTCCTTTTGATAATGCCCAGGAAGTACTACCTGCCACTGTTGATGGTTATCATCTGTTTCCCAAAGTCGACAAAGTACTCCATTTTGAAAATCCAAACGGTTCCACTGTTTCCAATACGTTTTGATAGCATCGCTCTCTCCAGAAACTTCTGTCCAAGGAGGTCGATCGTTGCTGCAAAGCTTGTGTCTGATTATCCAGGATAATTTGCTGTCTTCTGTCTGTGCTTTGATCAGATTCGATGAATCCCATTCATCATCAGCATCAATGGCGAATAAATTTCTAGCTGCCATACGAGAAATCCATGTTTTAACTTCTGTGTCAGCCCAATCCTCCTCGTTTGAAAGAACATCACTAAACGCTGATGGTTCCAGTTCAGCATGTTTCACAACTTTGTTCACAGCCAACACATGCATTGTATCGTCGGGAGTGTAGTTGTAATATCCCAGCTTCTCACAATGTTGACAAGCTCCTCTGGACATTGCATCAGCATTTTGATGTTGCTTACCAGGACGATACCTGATGTCGAAATCATAGGTCCCAAGTACACCCAACCATCTAGCCATCTGACCCTCTGGCTCCTTAAATGTCATCAGCCATCTTAGTGCGCAATGGTCTGTCCTAATTATGAAGTGTCTCCCATATAAGTATTGCTTGAAATACTACTGAAATATACCACTGCAAGAAGCTCACGTCTGGTGACGCAGTAATTCCGTTCTGCCTTACTAAGGCTCTTACTTGCATAAGCAATCACTTTTTCGACTCCATCTTGTTGTTGTGACAACACAGCGCCAATGCCATAAGCGCTGGCATCAGTATCGAGGAAATACTCTCCAACTTCGCATGGATATGCCAGTATAGGTGACTGTGTCAAGTGAGACTTCAAGGTGTGAAAAGCATCATCACATTCCTTTGTCCAAGTGAAAGATCTCCCCTTCTCTGTAAGACGATGTAATGGACGAGCGATACCAGCAAAGTCCTTGATGAAGCGCATGTAATAAGATGTAAGACCCAAACAGCTTCGGACTTCATGGACATCTTTTGGAGTGCACCACTTTCTCACTGCCTCTACCTTCTCTGGTACCATCCTCCGATACAACATGTCCGAGATATTTCGTCGACTTCTGGAAGAAATGGCATTTCTTCGCTTTCAACTTCAAACCAGCGCCTCTCAACCTGGACAAGATTTCGACTAGATTTGAAATGGCCTCATCCAATGTTCGCCCATACACAATGATATCATCTAAGTACACCAAGCACGACTTCCACTGCACTCCAGCTAGGATCATCTCCATGAGTCTCTCAAAGGTTGAAGGCGCATTACAGAGCCCAAATGGCATCACGTTGAATTGAAATAAACCACCTCTTGTAACAAAGGCAGTTTTCTTCTTTGCGTCGTCATATAGAGAAACTTGGCAGTAGCCACTGGCTAAGTCTAGAGTTGAGAACCATTTTGCTCCTTGGAGAGCATTCAGTGAATCGTCGATTCTCGGAATGGGATAAGCGTCCTTTACTGTTACTAATCAACGCAAAATCGAATAGATCCATCTTTCTTTGTAACAAGAACAATAGGTGATGCCCATGGACTAGTTGATCGTTCAACCACACCACGATTTTCCATGTCTTCAATGAGTTTATCAACTTCTGCCTGCTTTTGGAATGGCAATCGTCTGAAAGCCTGCCTAAGAGGTGGTGCACTACCAGTCTCAATATGATGTCTAACACCCTTCGCATATCCCAAGTCAGTGTCTCCAAATCGGTTCAGCAAAGAAGCCACCTTCTGTTTGCTTTCGTCATTCAGATCAACAGTACTTCTCGTATACAGGTCTTGTAAATGTGGAGGTATGGCTACCTCTCCCAAATCAGTTTCATTCACCTGCACTTGACCACTGGATATATCAAGAGTGTTTGTAGCTTCTGACAGAAGAACGGTTTCGCATCGGCTTACAGTCTCCAATTTCCCCATGGTTGTATCTTTATGGACTACAACTGGTTCTGGACTGGTATTCAGCACCCTGCCTGGGTACATCTCCCTCTCAGTATCCAATAGTACACTGCCCATTTGCCACATGTCACAGCAGATGTAGATTGACATGGCAGTACTACTTCAGTCCCTGGAGGTATCGTGGTCTGTTCAGCAAGCACAAGAGGACATGATTTAGCTTCCTCCCCAAGTCTCTGACAAGCAATCTGTTCATCTCCACATGTCAGACTTCCGCTTTTGGGGTGTATGCGTACATCATAGCTACAAAGAAAATCCATTCCAAGAATGGCATCCGTTTGGATATCAGCTATCATCACTGTAATCACCATTGAATTAGACATTATCCCTATATCCACTTGACACTGTCCATAAACAGTAAGAGGTTTACCATCTGTAGCCCATAAAGAAATGGGTGAATGTTCCAACTTGGGTTTCTGATTAGAAGGTATCTTCTGATACATCTTCGAAGAAAGGATTGTTACGCAAGAACCAGTATCAATCAAAAATTTTACATTAACTCCAACAACACAACCACTAACATAAAAACCAGAATCGACAGCAAAAACAACTTTATTTGCTTCTTCACTATGTACAGTTTCATCATGGTGAGGCATCTCTGTATTACAGCTGACTGAACTCTTGCCTCCCGATTCAGTCACCACTAGTTTTCCTGTGACCTCGGGTGTAACCCTTTTCCAGATCCATTTTCTTTCAAATCAGGATTTTGATGGGTCAGGAAAGGACACCCACTTCTGTAGTGTCCTTTGTTTCTGCAGAAATAACATTCCACCTCCGAGAGAAGACGACGCTTGAACTGCTTACGTTCTTCCTGATTTCCGCATGACTTGAGTAAAGCCTGAAGCTGCTGTTCAAATTTTGACAACCTTTGCCTCGTTTGTTCAGAGACTGCATCTATTTCTCGAACATGCTTCCTAGTAGACTGTTCATTTCGACCTGCTTCTATCTTCCTGAAACCTGCAACTTCTAATGCAAGTGTAACTGTTTGTTCCAAGTTCACAGGCTTTCCCTGGTAGATTCTCATCCGGGCCTCGGTGTCGTCTAAAGCATCAACAACATGTGTCTTTGGCAGACGATCTCTCTGAGCAGGCGTCATGTCAGGATATGCCAGATCAGCCAGTTTTCTAATAGACTGCCCTAATTCTCTTAAACCTTCGCCATGGCCTCTACGTCGGCTTCTCAACTCTGCAAGGTATAGCTCTGCTTGTTCCCCGGGCCCAAAGCGAGTTGTCAATACATGTGTCAACTGGTCAAAGTCATTCTGTTCATTTGTTGTTAAACTGCAGGCTATTTGTCTGGCCGGTCCACGTAAATGAGTGAAAAGGTAATTGGCCTTCTCACGTTGTCCCCAGTGATTTATCTTCGCTATGGTGTTAAACACGCTCAGGTAGTCCATCCACGAACCATCTCCAGAAAATGTTTCTGGCCTCATACTCAGCTTCTTTGGGCGCCCCTCATCTCCACCACCTATATGGTTATCATCTTCATCAGATGCCGTTGAAAAGGCACCTCTCCGAGGACCTCGAACATAGGGCTGGAACTCAATTTCTTCTTCTGCTTCATTTACGTCAACGACCTCAGTGGAATAGTCAGCTGTATCTTTACCCGCCATCATTGTGTCTCGTCAACAAAGAAATACAACATGGACATCCCATAATGCTTTGCTAATCCCACCGCTGCCACCAATTGTAACGAATTTTCTGATTGGTCGACTAATTGAGTGTGTCTTGTATCAAGTTAGTTTGCTGCCACCAGTGACGTAAGGTGTCACGATCCTCGTAGGAATACCATAGATATGAAAAGAGCCTTCCTATAGACCGAAATCAATAGCCCACCCATATACTGTAGGTCACAGATCGTCTCCTAGGCTCCTGGCTCTTCTCTCTCATAGTATCACCATGGTAACGTCCATCTCATTTAGAAGGCACTCGTTACATGGGTTTGCCTCTATTCACCAAATACTCATGGTAAGTTGAGTTGGTAAGGTGGGTTATTCACTTTTAACCCAGCCAGAGGATACATCAGCAAAGCATTACGGAGAGTCTTAATTTCAAATGTTACACTTAGTAGATAAATGGAACAACTACTGAAAGATGGAGTCAACACCAAATTTCCTGTTTCAAAGAATAGTAATTATATTCTTATTTAAAAAGTGCTTTTATATATACATGTATTTTACAAGATTCATCTTTGTACAAATTCACCGGGTCAATTCACCGAAGCGTAAACCGATTTCATATGATGCAGGAGCACCCGATAAAGTAGATATTTCGTACGGTGACTGAACTCGTCTATGATAGAATTTAGCCCTCTCCTAAATAAATCATACACTACTTGTATCAAAAAGGCTGCATTAATTATTATACCAAAAGAAAAAGAATAACAACAGGTTTTGAAATACTAAGATTCCTTCAAGGACACTCGAACCATGATTTCCTCTATCGAGGTAGAATATCAAAGGTATTCCCAGTGTCACTTAAGCCAGTTCTCCTGAATCACTAAAGTGACCAACCTGCAGTACTGAACAACTGGTGTTTGATGCCACTACCTAGTCCACGATCCACCTGCAGCTCCTGATAGGTAACTCTTACTCTATCCTGCAGTGCCGTCTAAGCAATCCTGGCATCTCCCTATGGTCGGGCTACTCAATCGTAGGATAAATCTCTCAGTATTACACAACATCGATAGTAGATTCACAAGACAAAACCTGGTCCACCTGCAGTACTTAAGGTACCTGTACTGCAGTTTCATCTCCGGAAACAGGCATATCCTGGTTCGAATATCCTTTAAAGGATATTAACTATTCAAATTGGAATATAACTATACCAAAGTGAACTAACACGGATTTTATTATTCTGTTGGTTTCGTAACAGTTAAAATGAAGTATCCTTAAGGATATTTATCAATATAACAGCTTCTAATTTGAAATATGAAATAGACAAGTATCCTGCAGGATAGTACCACTTAAGTATCCTTAAGGATATTTGATTCCTAAGTATCTAGTATCCCTAAGGATATTTGGTATCCTGACTTCTTGGGTATCCTTAAGGATATATGGTATCCTGACTTCTTGGGTATCCTTAAGGATATATGGTATCCTGACTTCTTGGGTATCCTTAAGGATATATGGTATCCTGACTTCTTGGGTATCCTTAAGGATATATGGTATCCTGACTTCTTGGATCCTTAAGGATATATGGTATCCTGACTTCTTAAAGGATATATGATATCCTTAAGGATATATGACCCGACATCTTTGGTATCCTTAAGGATATATAATCTGACATCTATAGTATCCTGAAGGATATTGGACCCGACATCTTTGAAATCCTTAAGGATATATAACCTGACATCTATAGTATCCTGAAGGATATATGGCCTGACATCTATAGTATCCTGAAGGATATATGACCTGACATCTATGATATCCTGAAGGATATATGACTTGAGTTTTATGGCATCCTGAAGGATATATATCCTGACATCTACAGTATCCTGAAGGATACATGGCCTGACATCTATAGTATCCTGAAGGATATATGACCTGACATCTATGATATCCTGAAGGATATATGACTTGACTTTTATGGTATCCTGAAGGATATATATATCCTGACATCTATGGTTTCCTTCCATTCATCACTGTAGGGTACCTCAACATGAAGGATAATCACTTTGGTAAAACTCCATCCTGAAGGATACCACCTGTCAGCTATTTTCGTTATAGGATGTAGGATGACATATATATATATTTGTATGTCTATAATCTCTTGCCGTGGCAAGTTGATCATACCTTGTCAAGAACAAGGGGCAGAATGCACAGATCTTACCTTACATGAACTTCATATAGGCCGCCAAATGATGTAGAGATCACATGGCATACGTACCGTGATTTCATTGGCAGAGCCAATCAGAATTCAAACACTGGCGTTTGACAGCTTTACAAGGCCATATTTTAGTAAAGAACAAGACCTCAAAATATGGATAATCTCTAACTTTAGAAAAATAGTTAGTATGGAAACATAAATTACATAATCCCCAACATCTATTGATATAAATATAGGAACGCACAAATGCGTAATTTGAATCCCAAATACTAATCGAGCGCACAGAGTTAGTTCCAACGAAGTTTCCATGGACGAAACAATGTGACAAAACTACACGTCTGACTCTACGGAAGAAATAAAGGAAATCCACACTTCCGCACCGACATTTCCAGGTAAAGTGCGACCTCCGCTTACACAGTACATATTCATTTAAGAGCTAAATTTATTACAGACGCTGTAATCGACCATAACCAGACGAAACGAAAACTGGCACCGCGATAACACCACTAATGTTAACTCGGCCGAAACGGACACACGAGCAAAATTTATGCATATATAACGTATTTGACAAAGTCAATGTATCGAAATTTCGTCACACTATGTTTAATATTTGTTGCTCAAATATTCACCTGCCACACTACAACAGATGGAGGTAGGGACCTCGGCCTTGTTGTAGTTCCTGAGTTGTGCAGAGTAACCGCTGAGATGATCACGGGTGTGGCACACAAATTACTTGACAGAGGAAACCCGGATCGAGAAGACGCTGTGGGTACTCGTGGAGTAAGATCAGTACAGAATACGAATGTGACACACCAATTACGCGAACACCGAAACCGTGACCGTGGATGTGGCGCACAATATACTCTACCAGAGAGAACCCGGGCCGGAGGCGCTGTGGGTACTCCTGGAGCAGCTAGTAGACGGAAA
Source organism: Hanleya hanleyi (assembly GCA_036873755.1). Taxonomy (NCBI): domain Eukaryota; kingdom Metazoa; phylum Mollusca; class Polyplacophora; order Lepidopleurida; family Hanleyidae; genus Hanleya; species Hanleya hanleyi. The sequence goes on from JAVTVY010015052.1 coordinate 13,582, forward strand.
GAAGAGTCATGTACATACCAGCGACAGCCGAATACTAGGTGACCATCTTACACCACAGTGAGCCGTCTTACACCATTTCTTTGTAGTCCTTGAAATGCTGTTGTCCAGCACTGTAACCATTCGTCTAAGCACCTGTTACTGTTACGTCTCTTGGCACAAATGTACCTAAAAATATTCTCACGGATGTGTCAGGTCTTGTTAGCTGTCTTGTAAGATGCTCGTGGATGCGGCACACTAAAAACTCAACAGAGGAAACCCGTGTGGTGAAGACGCTGTGGATACTCGTGGAGTAAAACCAGTAAGTGATAAGCAGGGCCATGCCTAAATAATACTCACCGATGTGTCGGGTCTTGTAAGCTGGCTGATTGGCTGGTTTGCTGCGGGGATCGGTGCTACCACCCCCCTCTTTTTGGAAACTACCTGGGGAGCTACCAGCGGCCCTAACGTGGTCAATCTATCTGATTGTATTGACATGTCTCTCTGATAGAAGTTGGTAAAAGTCGAATTGGCACGCCACTACAAGATTGAACAATGTCATTCAAAGATAAGTTCTTCCATAAAGGCCAAGATGTAGCGATGGCACGAATTTCATGGGAGGAAGCAGAGGCCAGAAGTGGTGGAGTATCAAGGGCGAGCTGATATGTCCACTTAATGGTCTTCTCCAACCAAGAAGCTACCGTGTTCTTGGTGATGTCACGAGTTACGGCAGGATGAAGAGAGAGAAATAACAGTCGACGAGACCCCCGAACTCGGTCGGTACGGGTGAGATAGTGACGTATAGCTCGTACTGGACATAACAGGATGTCGTCCTCCAGGCCACGAACGAAGTCTGTTAATGCAGGAATGGAATACAGACGTTGAGCACAAGGACATAGGCGCACAGCCTCATTTTTGGCGATGAATTCTGGAATCGGACGGAAAGAAATGCGAGACCAATCAGCCGTCCAGGTCATCGACTTCCTCTCCAGGGCGTGAAGCTCCGATACTCTAGAAGCCAAAGCGAAGGCCGTGAGGAAAGCAGTCTTGTAGGAAACAGTTTTAATAGAGGCAGACTGAAGGGTGGCCGAAGAAGTGCGCTAAGGACCACCCCAATGTCTCACTTTGGTAACAGTTGTACGAGGAGACTGTAAGGCGAAGGCGCTAAGGAGAGCAGAGATGTTGGCATTCAAACTAATATCGATACCCATTGAAAGGCGTAGAACCATGGCTAAAGCTGACCGGTACCCCTCAATGGTGCTGATTTGAAACTTCCTATCACGGTGTAGGTGAAGGGAAAAGCTACTATGGGAAGAGAGGCGCATCCGGATTGATGCCTCTGCCTCGACATCAGGAGAGGAAATATGCCCACTTAGATTAATAGAGCTGTGATGTGGAAGATCGGTGGACTGAAACCATCGTCTTTGCAACTTCTGCTTAAAACCCTTGGCCTGAGAGTGCACCCTGGATAGTCTGCAAACGTGTAAGTTGAGCCACTGGGGGTTGTGATGGATTAACCCGTGAGGTTGACGCAACAGGCTGGACCAAACTGGTGAAGCGGTGAGAAGATGAACCAGACCCGGAAACCACTGAACAACGAGAAGGATGACGCAGTCGTGCTGAGCAATGTTTAATAGAACCTCCTGAATCAGAGCTATGGGAGGATAGGCATAAGCCAGGAAGTTGTCCCAACTGATCGATGGAGAGTTGATGGCGAATGCTTGAGGATTCAGAATCGGACTGACGAACAGGGACAGCTGTGCATTGTTCCTTGTCGCAAACACGTCGATCAAGGCAGACTCTCAGGTGCTGGTGATGCGTTGGAAGACCTCGGGGTGAAGCTGCCATTCGGTCTGGAGAACGGTGTCGTGAAGAGAGGACTTGCCATTCGAATCGACGACCGGCGATGACAAAGCGCAGGTAACGGCGATGACGAGGATGAATAGGTATATGGAGATATGCGTCTTGCAAATCGATGGAGGCCAACCAGTCCCGGTGCTGTATGCGGGTTCGGATCGATGAAACCGACGTCATCTTGAAATGAGGAGGGGGTGACAGGTGAAGTTTGTTGAGTCGTCTTAGGTCGATGATCATTCGCATTTGATCGGAATCCTTCTTGGGAACAAGGAAGACTTGACTGTAGAAACCGACGCTGTCTTCGGCCTGAGGCAACTCTCTGACTGCACCCTCGGAGATGAGAGTGGCGACAGAGGAATGAAGCGTCTGAACGTGCCCTGAAGGAGCTGGAAGGAGTGATGGACGAGGTCAGACAATGAGCTTGGGCTGGGACTGGAAGTCGAAGAGGAAACCATTCCATAAAATCTCTAGTACCCAGGTGTCGTCTGTAATGAGTTGCCAATTTTGCCAAAAGTGCTGCAAACGGCCGCCGACGACATGACTGAAAGGACGGAAGGCGGGCAGATGAAAATTTATGACATGAGGATGAGGGATGGAATGCAAATAGTCATTTGTTGGAGGTACCTCCACCTCTAGAAGACCCTCTACGTGTGGTGCGTCGACCACGGGAACGAAAAGACTTGTCGAAGTGACGAAAACTACCAGGGGATTATCCTCTCGCCGAGTAGACCTGTGAACTTGATTCAGATTCCTCCTCCAGTCAAAGGAAGACAAGGCAAAAACTGAACGCCGAGACGCAGCAGAAAGAAGTCTACAAGTCCACTCCTCGCGGATACCAGGCAAAACAGACTCAATTGCGTTGTTGAACACAAACTTAGAAGTCAACGGCTGACTGAGTTTTAGCTGAAACCGGAACTTCAGGCTTGGTGGAGCACAACAATGCTTTGCGCTGAGCCTGAAGTAAAGAAACATAATAATAAGAGCCGGCTTCAATGGCATGACGATCAGACTTGTTCAGCGTGTAAAGAAAACCCCGAAGGTAGGTGAGGTGACCGGGAGACAGAAGAGCCGATCCATCAGACTGACGAATGGCGGGATCGAATGCAAGACGAGTAGTGGCGAACAGGAACCAGTCGGTATACGACGTAATACGCTGAATGGCGAGCAACATTATCCACTACAGAAGAAGGAAAAGAAAAAGAAGACGGCTTCTTGGAAGACTTCAACACTTGATCCAAATCCCGGTCAAGTCGAGGAGGTTTGGCAGGAAGAGTACTGTCGTGGAACTGGTAAAACGAAAACACAGGTTTCTTAAACTTTTGTCGTCCTCAAGATGACGTTCATAGATAGAACAATTGGACGCCCAAGCCGGAGACGGAGCACAAGTAGTAACAGTTGTAGACGGGGGTTTGGACGAAATGGCAGAAGAAGCTGCAGTCACACTCTTACGTCCAGGTGGAGTCAGCACTAGAAGGCCCGGGCATCTCAGGAACGAGAGCAATAAGTGCCGTCATCTTATCCTCAACCGATAACTCATCCGCATCGGCAGATTTGCCCCGAGAGGCCGAAGACGTCCGAACTGAAGTAGAAGACGCCAAAGAACAACGTCGAACAGGTGAATCCTCGTCAAGGACACGACGAAAACGACGAGCTTGACGACTACGACGTAAAGGTGTATGAGAACGACGTTGAAGAGAACGAGAACGGCGTAGTGGTGTATGGAAACAACGTTGTGACATACGAGAACGGCGTAGAGGTGTATGAGAACGACGCAAAGGCGTACGAAAACGGCGTTGCGGCGAACGAGAACGGTGTAAAGGTGTAAGAGAACGACGTACTGGTGTGCGAGAACGGCGTTGTGGTGTACGGAAACGGCGTAAAGGTGTATGGGAAGGCCGTAATTGTGTACGACTACGGCGTTATGGCGTATGGAAACGGCGTTGTGACGAACAGGAACGTCGTTGTGGTGTATGGAAACGACGTAACGGCGTACGGGAACGGCGAGGTGGTGTACGAGAATGGCGTAGAGGCGTACGTGAACGACGTTGCGGCGTACATCAACAGTACAATAACATCAACAGTAGTCAAAAGATTAGATGAAACCGGAGTCCGTAGAGTCGAAGAAGGAAAGGCCTTTTGTTCAGTCGCGATCACAAAAGGTCGATCTGTGAACTTTTGTTGTCCAAGACACAGATCCAGACGATTGCGTAACTCCAGACTTGAACTTTGCCCCAGAGTCGCCAGACGAGTTCATGTCTGTACGAACAGACCCGTCCGGGTAGTTGTCAATTTTCACCTGTTTGACCGTACCACTAGGGGAAAATCTGAAAGATGATGAAAATGACATGGTAGGACTGAAAAGATGGGACACTTCCAAATGCGAGCCAGGTAGATCTTCGTTGAATTTAAAATCCGTGATGAGAGCTATTTCAGACTGATGTATCTCGTCAGCAGATACGTTGGTATCCTCGTAACAGGAACGCCCGTCTACCCTGGGCGTAATTACGCCAAGCAACATCGTCCCAGTTTACACATTCTAAACAGATGACCCGCCGATAACAAAGATGTCCTTTGCAAGAGAAGCAGGTCGAGTGGGGGTCCAAAAATGACCAAGAAAGACGACAAGAGCGGCAACGTTTAGAATTTTCAGGTACAGTAAGCTTATTATCAGACATCTTGTACACAATACTGCTAACAGTTAGCTTCAGAAATAGAATAACCCTAGGTTACGTCTCTCTAAAACTAGATTTAGCAGGAACTCCTTTCAAAATACGTCTGCCCATGGCATCTGATAGAAGTTACAACACATATAAGGGAAGTGGGAAGAGGTGCCGACATACTGACTTCGCAGTATAGTCTTCCGGTTAACCTATTCTAAAGCACATACCAAGAATCTAACGATTCGTGATATGTGTTGTATCTCAGGTACACTTGTATTGTACCTGGATGATATGACCACACGGCCCCTAGCACCGGCATAAGCTAGGAAAGGAAAAAGAAAGTATCCATGGGACACGTGTGCCGAGCTAGCCGTCTGAGCTTCCTTAAGGGGAGATAACTTTTATTTCTTGCAAGGAATCTCCAAAAGGAGGGAATAAGTCATAGCAATAGCAGGTGAGGATTTGAGCAACAAATTGCATTATTGGTCGAATTTTGGGGCTGATGCTTCGAATTTTTTGCATTTTGCATTTTTACATAGGGCTTTGCGAGAGTAGTATATAAAGAGCGTTTGCAGCCGTATTGACACCAGGGGGCGCCGCCAGTCTTGGGGCGCCGCCAGTCTTGTGACGTCACTCCCGGTTCCGGTGCGCATGCGCACAGTATCGATATTAATAACAGTGAACACGGGTCAAAGGTCACTTCCGGTAACGTGACCGGAACCGGAAGTGACGTCATAAGACTGGTGGCGCCCCCTGGTGTCAATAGGACTGGAAACGCCCTTTTCAGTAATAAAAACTGATCAACTTTTACAATACGTTACAGGTACGTGAGTTCCGCAGAGTTATCTCCCCCAGTTCCAGTTTTTGTCACCAGGGCAATCCGACCTAATTTCACCTTACCATATATTCGAGGGTCAGTCACAGTGTGCGTCAATGGAATGCATGTATGGTCCCCGACAATATCGCCAGCAGTATGCCCAGCCTAAATGGCAAGTGGGAAACCCTCTCCACAGAGCGCAATACACGAGGGGGTATTGCCACGAGAAAAATACAGATCCACTTAATCGACGGCCATACAGTGATGCACATCACAGAAAGGGCTGGATAGTTTATTAGAAATCTTGCGAAACCCTGTTGCCGTGATGATACAAGATATTTTAATGATTTTTCCCTAGTTTTAAGTAAGTGGTATGATTTAATTATTAATAACAATTTCGATTTATATTAACTTATTAGTTAGGTTTTTCCATTTCAGATAAAAGACCTTTTGTTATAGTATTTCTTCTTCATATTACTATTATTATTCCAAGCAAACCCTTACAGTTAATTATCTGCTAAACGCTTCAAGATAGAGGTACGAGATTAAGCACATGTATAGATATCAGTCAGAGGCTTCGTCCACAGTTTTGAATGTTGACCTTGACCTAATGAGTATGGGATCAGAAGTTCTGTATAGATGACGGCTGAACTGTCAATGTCAGCCATGAGGCATGCAGATCCACTTCATCGACGGCCATACAGTGATAAATTTAGATTGAATTACTTAAACCAGTCAGTTTCCGAATTTGAAAATTATTGATCAGTTAATAAATAATGCCATTTGTTAAGGTCAGTGCATGATTGTTCAACCCGCACAATTCATATTTCATCGTTATTGCTTGTCTTTAGTCGATCGACTCATGCAGGTCATCTTCCGTATCCGTCCGAGTGCGAATGCCAAAGATGAGCCGATAGATATCTCGAATTGGCGCATATTGCTATGATGAGTTGATAGATATTGTCGTTGGTGACAGCCTCACAAATTGGCTATTCATCTCCCCGCATGAAACCGAACCAACATATGAATGTAAACAGGTAAATATTAGAAAATATGTTACAAAAATACATAGTATTAACAAGTAACTGCTAAGGTTCACTTTGAAATCTATTGACTTTAGAAGCGAACCAAGATTTTCCAAACTTAAGGCAAATTCTACATTTTAAAATTGAATCCTAAAACCAGTCAGTTTCCGAATTCGAAAGTTATTGATAAGTTAATAAATAATGCCATTTGTTACTGCATGGTTGTTCAACCAGCAATTCATATCTTGCATCTATAGTCCTTCCAAGTTAGACTGTCACTGGGAAGTTGATGGGCATCGTTATTGTTGGTCTTTAGTCGATCGGCAGTAGTATACAAAGGTGATTTAAAGCCAGTGGCTCGTCACTGCGCATGCGCGAGAAACCGAAAGGGGTCTTCTGCGCAGGTCTTGAAGAGGTCATGAGAAGGTGTGCGCATGAGTGTTCCGCGTAAGTGTATGACGCCACTTCCGGTCTGCATGAATCGGGCGTGACCTTAAGACATGTATTCCTCCGTGGTGATGCGGTCTGGCGGTGATGCGGTCTGCCTCCGCGGACAGAAAGTAGTCCCAAATAGGTGGGTTTTCGTGAGAATGTTCGGCAATCTTCAGGGGCGGAAGGGGCCCCTAGTGGACTGATTGGGTCGAGTGAGGTATCAAAGTGAAGCGTTACTCCAGAGCTATCTAGTCATGGGTGGGTGCATGTAAAATTAGGATTTGTCCTGAAAATATAAAAAGCGGAATACGGACTTTACCCCTACAATAGGGGAAAACTCCTATCAACTCTATCCCAAAGGGCTACTATCGGTCCCTGGCTGATCGGGGCCTGCTGAGAGAGGTAGGGTGGGAGAGTGGGTGTATGTAAAAGTTTCTCCAGAAAAAATATAAAAACCGGAACACGGACTTTACCCCTAAAATAGGGGAAACCCCTATCACCCCTATCCCAAAGGGCGAATATCGGTCCCCGGGCTTATCGGGGTCTGGGTGCATGGGTGGGTGCATATAAAATTAGGATACTCACTTTACTTCCGGGGTTTTGTAGGTTACTGCGTAGGTCACGTGGTTTGGTGGATCTGCGCAAGTTTGTGACGTCACTTCCGGTTTTTAGAATGATCAGAAAAAAACACCTCCGAACACAGAAGATTTTCAATTTTCCAACATCCAAGTTTTCCCCGGCCCGGCCCAGCCGCAGCGCGCGCGGATTATCCGGCCGCACGCGAAGTGTGCAAGGGCACTATATCACATCGGGGTATATATTTCATACAAGTATAGCGGAAAGCGGCTGTCGTGAATAACAACAAGTTCAGCAATGTTTATACAGTTTATTATGCCAAATGTTACATCATACCCAGGCTGGGGAGCCGCCCTGGGTATGTTTAGTATGTTCACAGCAAAACAAATTGAAATATCAAACACCATGTTTTATTATTCAACGCACCGTCACATTAGGTACAAGTGTTTACTGAGCTCAAGCCAACGATAAGCATGTAGATATAGAGAGTATATACGGCATATTATGCTATTCATCAGTGCAAGGGTGACGCATTCAGTCGATGGGGGGGGGGGTTGGTCAGCATGGTAACGAAGAACGTAACATTGGTCACCCTCTATACGACCCATTGTGTGTTGGGGCGTTGACGTTGTGCCCATCTCAAGGGATCCACGGTGTCCAGTTTCTCCAGCATCGTCTCTAGCGACGCCCCGTTAATGATGGTGAACGGTTGGTCAAACACATGGCTGTTATTACTAGCATAATAATACCGTAACTGGTCCGTCTCTTTGTGGCGTAAGATGTACCCGAAAGCGACATTCAATCTGGAGACCGTAGCTTGGTCATTGAAGATGGCTTCCACGTAGCTGCGTAGACGGGCGAGGTCGGTCAGTGAGAAATTGTAGATATCTGGAATAGGGCGATCACGGTGGAAAACGTGCCGTATCATGGGCCATTGGCGCCGATAGATGTCACTCTCTGGATGGGCGTCCTGTAACAGATCGCTAGGGAAATCCACTGCATCTTCCAGAAAATACTCGATGTCGTCAGGCGTATGCATGGCAACAGTAATTCTAGGGACTGGCTGGATATCTAGGCTCTTCTGAACTGTGGGTATAGGCGGGCTCTCTGTGATCGCATCACCAGTGGCATTCGTATCCCCGGGCTCATCTTCACTGGGTCTGACCCTCCTGGGTGCCTCTTTAGTGGGAAGTTGTCGCCCAAATCGTAGAGACGGGGTATGAATCAAACGCTGATGCCGTCTTAACTGACTGGGTTGTTTGTCGTCCCAATCGTTACGTTGCTCCGTTGTCCCCTCGTAGAATGAGCCTTCGTGGCGCAGTCAATTATCCTCCCGATTGAATGACCGTGCGCAGGTTATACAAGTATACCGTGCATCGTTGTGGGTGGAGGCCTCGTGGCGTCGTTAATTATCTAGACGAACAAACTGCTTCTGGCAAGTTGTGCAAGTGAACATCTTGGTGGTTGACAGAGTGTCGGATGAAACGGCCAGGCCGCTTCCCTTTTATAGCCCGCTTGCTGGTGATCCATTTTTAGCACACTTAGTTCATCTACCTCCAACTCGAGGACCGAGATGTACTGGTGTACGACTGAGCCGCATTGCGCGCGCGCGCGCGTGCGTGTGCGTGTGTATGTGTGTGTGTGTGTGGGGGGGGGGGCAGTGAATTTTACATCCGGGACCTTGTCAACATCCGGGTTTCCCAGTGGGTTTTCCCATCGTTCCTCTGTCTTCCATCCGGGTACTGTGGTTTTACATCCGGGTCCTCATCTTACATCCGGGATTTTCCATGTTTACTGTCATGGGACCGGCAATGACCTTTAACCGCTGACATCACAGTCATAGTGTGCGGCATTCACCGATCGTCATTGTGTCAACCATGTCTCTCATAAATACGAGAGACAGTCAGAGTATGTGTCATTCACCGTTCGTCATTGGGTCAACCATGTCACCAGTCCTACGAGCCATCCCGGGTGGGGTTACACGTCTATGAAGATAAAGTCACCATCGTTGAAGACCGTGGAGATGTTTGCTGGTCGCGCGCTGAGACCGTATCGAATACGGTTACGCTACACCGAGACGGCTGAACCAAATTTAAACGGATGTTGAGCGGTGAGCTCGACGGAAACCTCATCCACATAGACAATGCCATCTACGTACACCGTGGACCCTTCTTTCCACGTCTGGGCCGTTACCAAGAACTGCGCGAGGCTTCACCCTAGACCCTGATCTGTGGACAGCCTTCGAGAAAAAGGTGCCTATCGTGGACCAGCTGTTTACACCGGACGAGCGGTCAGCTGTTCAGTTGGAGTGGGCTCGTGCCTTGACAGAAGCGGCGGCAGAACCCAATGAACAAATTACCAAACCTAGCAATGAAGCGGAGGCAGACGACGATACCATTGATTATCCGGCTAGACTCAGTTAGCCCAGTGACATGACCACCCTATCCTTTGATCTCACGTCAAAAACCTTTTCTCCCTATAAATACGAGAGACAGTCAAATCTTGTACCATTCACCATGACGGAGCATATAATATGGGCGATTCTCAGCTTGACCCCCGAGGTCTTCCTGCACATCTATGCGGATAAGGTCGATAGCATGGAGGAGGTGGGAGACATCTGTGATGCAGACCCTACCCAACCGTGCCCGGCTCACATTCGTCTGTCCCGAGAGGACTGGACCAAATTCAAACGGGTATTGTCTGGTGAACTGAACGGTGACCTCATCCACTTGTGTCACGATCTGTACATCCGACGCGGCCCCTTCTTTGCTCAATTGGCTCGGCTAGATGGGGGTACAGTGCATGTTACACTTCATCCTGTTCTATGGTCTATTGGCAGATGTGGATCAAGTGCTTACGGAGGAAGAGCGGTCATCAGACGAGTTGGACTGGTCATTTACCATGGACAATGTGCTGGCAGAAGCCCACGAAGAAAATCAGAAAGAAACTCCGGCCCAAGATATACCCGTTATAAATAAACGATAGAGCCAGGGTCCATCATCATGTATACTACAGTCCCGACAGTCCGGCGGCCTATAGTGCATTATCGGCTCTCTATCGAGCGGCCAAACCCCAGGGGATACAACGTGCCCAAGTGACATTGGTAAAAAAAAAACATATATACCTTACATCGATCTGTCCGTCGTCATTTTCTACGGAACTGGGTCATCGTGGGAGGACTAGATGCCCAGTGGCAAGCCGATTTGGTCGATATGAGCGCCTTTACCAAACACAACGATGGGAATCGGTATATCTTGAAGTGCATCGATATCCTGCACGAAAACGGGGGCGAATCACATAGCGGCGTTCAAGGACATCTTTAAGACCGGGCGCAAACCCATGTATTTGCAAACCGACGAAAGCGCGGAATTCCTCAACAAACCGTTCAAACAGTTTCTGAAAGCCCAGAAGGTGTTTTTCTTCCATACGTACAGCGAGACCAATTACAAGCGTCTAGTCCGTCATCCATAATTCAGCCGTCGTCCATTAGAAAATATCCGCGTCCATAATCCAAAGACCTATTCCATATTCCATATAACAGTATAAGCACCAAATTCAAAAAGACAGTCATAGTATACATAAACATAGGCTTGTTTCCTGCAAGAGAGAAGCGGTCAACAGTTTTCAATGATGCCGGCAAGACATCATGATGTTCCAAAATATCAAATCCGTATCGCTGTGGTGATATTGCTATCCCTGCTGAGTGTGTTGTACGGAGGTGTGTTTTACGACGTAGCCTATGTCAGCAATCTACTTAACCAACTTAGAACTGCAGCTGTGAGTGGCAGTCAAACCAGTCTACAGACCTTTTCTACAACAGCCAAACCCGTGATCGAAACGAGCCCAGTCATCATCACCACCACGCCACGTGCACAAGCCACATCGAGCTCCACACCAAATATACAGTCAACACCTACACCAAGTACATCCACTACTTCTCGAAACCCACCGGATGACACCACTTACTGTGAACACCCATCGACAACGGTACCAAAGCTCGACGCACCGACGACCCCAGTTCATTCATACCAAATTTACAAGAGCGGGTTACCACGACAGCGGATACACCTCCAACCATGGACCCTCGGTGGCAGCATCCCTTCACTTGCGTCATCGCAGGACCGACGGGCTGCGGCAAAACGCACTTCGTCAGGAAGCTCCTTCAACGCGCCGACAGCATGATCACCCCACCCATTGCCCGAGTCGTGTGGTGCTACGGAGAATGGCAGGTAGCGTATGCAGCAATGCCCCACATCACGTTCGTGGAAGGCGAAGACGGATGCGCGGGTCACCCAACTCTTTACCAAAGGCAGCCATCATCGACGGCTCAGCATCATCTACATTGTGCAGAATCTGTTCAGTAAAAACAAAGAACATCGGAACATCAGCTTAAATGCCCACTACCTAGTGGTCTTCAAAAACCCGAGAGATACCACTCAACTTCTATATCTGGCGAGACAGATGTATCCCGGTCGCAGTTTAAATGCCCACTACCTAGTGGTCTTCAAAAACCCGAGAGATACCACTCAACTTCTATATCTGGCGAGACAGATGTATCCCGGTCGCACACCATTTGCGTTGGAAGCCTTTAAAGATGCCACAACCCCTTAGCACGGGTATATGCTCTCCGACCTCAAGCAAGCCACCCCTGACCACCTTCGACTACGGACCGGCATCTTTCCCGGAGAGACCCACCACGTGTACATGCAAAAATAATGTAAACACATCCAAAGTGGCTCCCACAGCTGGGGTGTGTGTTTGGTGATGAAGAAAATAAAAGAATTAATACCACACCATGGTTAACTTTGTCTCTGTTCAGGTAGATAAAAAGGGCAGAGTTGTGGGTTCTAGCATTAGTTGTACATGATGTCTACGCGAGTACGGAAGCACGCCCCGACGCTCCGTGTATTGAAGACGGCCCCACCCGAGTTGGTCCGAACCATTGTACGCGGTGCGGACCATGACATTGTACGCTGTCTGTGCGAGATCGGGTACAACCTGTTAAAAGGCAACGTACCACTTACTCCGGCTCAGAAGACCAAGTTGACCAAGCATAAGTCAGGTCTCTGAACCCTAGTCCAGAAGCGAGTCTCTCAAACACAAAAGAAAAAGGTGTTACAGAAAGGCGGCTTTCTCGGGGCCATCTTAGCACCGTTGGACGCTTCCGTGTTGGGTCCAGTATTGGGTGGACTCTTCGGCCGACAATGAACCACACGGAAAAAATGGTCCTCGTCGAACCACGGCTCCTTCAAAACCTCCAATCGCCCTAACCTGTCTCACCTACGGTGAAGGCCATAAACACTGTCGATGAAGAGATGCAACAGATCTTACAATTAAAGACCGGGGTTAAGCGACAGTGAGAAAGTACAACGGTACAATGAGACGCTTCAACGGTACATGACGTTCATGGACCAATACAAAACCCTCTCTACCCCAGCACCACCACCACCAACACCATCACGCGACACACCGCCGACCTCGGCACCGCTCCATTACCAGAATTACCACCCACAGCCCCACAGTGGGTGGAAGATGAAGTCCTGAAGAGTGTACCTGCATCGTTCAAGAAACAAGCTGACCTGGTATTACAACGGATGCAACAGAATCCTAACATGACTTGGAATGATAAAGGCGAACTACTGGTACAGAATCAGGTGGTCCCCGGTACCCATATGACGGATATATTGAATGACCTGATGCGTCAACGCAGGCCGCACACGGATCCTCCAGGATGGAAGGTCTTTGCTCAAGGCTTGAAAGACATGCATGTACCACAGGAATTGGTGGGGAACCCCCAGCGCTGGGCCTGGATGCAGCGGACCCAACAATCGCCGAGTGGCCCACTACCTTCTTGGGAAGCCGAGCGGAAACCGGAGTCACCCCCAAAACACCACAACAACGGGCACCTTCTTTTCACTTCTTTAAAAAACCACCCTTGATCAAGACACCCCACATCTCCAGAGCCGTGATACGTATCAAGTCACCGCGACGAACACGACGCCGGACACAACCGCCCAAGGCCTGGAACACCTATTAAAACCAACAGTAGCAGCAGGACAGCTCAGTCGCCATGTTTTACCTCACCCTACCAAGTAACAGTTCGCTGGATGTGTTTTCTGACAACACCTTGGCCAAGTACGTGACCCAATTAACGCAACCGCTGCAAGGACGATGGGAATGTGGCCACGTGGATATCCAATACCCTTACTCGTGGTACAACGTTCGAGCCAATGAAGTGTGGTACGAGGTGACCTACGAAGGAAAAAACACCCGACTCACCCTCCCCGAAGGCCAATACGATACCCCAAAGGAGTTCATGCAGGGGCTAACAAAACTGTTGCATTATAAGGTTCTACGGGAAATCCTTTCCCTTCAAGAATCACGTGGACTTCGATTACAACGCACACAACGAAAAGGCACAGATCCTCCTCACCGCCAACGTCAGTGTCGTACTCAGTCCTATACTACAGCAAATGTTGGGTCTCGCTCACCCGACCTACACTGGTCCATCCGAGGACCATGACCAGATCCTGATGGATATGAAGACGGGTATGTACGAGTATCGTCAAAACGTTCCTGCCCTTGGTGACGCCTGGGGTGAAAGCGGTCGGCAAACAAGCGGTACGCAGTGGACTGCAAGTCGTCGGTGACGTCTTGGAGGGTACGGCACCCAAAGAAGCCTTGAAACGGTGGGCCAAAGAAGCGGGAGGCGTCTTGGTGGCCAAAGCACAACGCACCGTAGGGAATAAAAGACCTGCACCACCGAGACCACGCACCAGTCGACGTCCGACCCAGCGACGACGCACATCGAAGACCCAGGATATCTTTTCTTAACCATGTCCTTGATCCACGCAGAGTCTTGCCCCTCCACCAACAGTGAATTTGATTTGTGGACCGTCTCGCCCACACAGAACAGTGCCGAACAAGGATTATGGGTGGAGCATCTCCCACTCTCCAGCATCAACGAAACAGGGCCCATCGAGTTCACCATCAGTAATGCAGATACGGCCTATGTGGATTTAGCCCATACATACTTGTATGTGAATGCCAAGGTCGTCAATGGGGATGGCTCCAGAATCGTCCAAGCTGCAACGGTAGGCCTGACGAATCTCTGGCTGCACTCTATGTTTCAACAGGTGGATATTTTTTATCAGCGACAAACGAGAGGCTAAAGAATCTCAGCTGACAGCCGCTTTATTCTACCAAGACACAGCCGAGCACAGGGACACGGTGGGCAATGAAGGATATAACAAACGGAAGGCTTTCACCGCGAACGGCGTCTCGGTGGATCTCATGGGTCGACTGCACGCAGACCTCTTCATGCAAGACCGGTACCTCTTGAACAAGATCTCCATCAAAATCCGACTGATACGGGCGCCTCCGACCTTCGCCTTGATGGCCACTTACATAGAAGGGCATGCAGCTGACTATAAGATTGTCATCCAAGACGCAGTCCGAAAAGTGAAACCGAATCCAGCCGTTCAATTGGGACACATGAAAGCCTTGGAAACAAAACCAATCCAGTACCCTATCCGACGTGTACAAACCAAAGTGTTCTCTGTGCCTGCTGGAAATATGAGCGCCGACAAAGAAAACCTGTTCCTGGGGGAACTACCGAAACGATTGATCCTGACTTGTGTGGTAAATACTAGTTTCAGCGGAGCCTACCCAGAGAACCCGTTTGAATTTCAACATTTCGGCATCAATTTTGTGGCCCTGCATGTGGACGGACAACAGGTCCCAGCCACGGCCTTAACACAGAACTTTGGGCGCGGAAATTTCATTCGAGCCTATCAGAGCCTGTTTACAGCCACCGGTCAAAACAGTCGGGAGGACTACGCGAACGGATACACCCTGTTCTGTTTCGGTCTGACCCCCACCTTAGAGAACGACCAATCAGCTGGCCCTGGCCAGGCAGGGCGATTTACGGTTGGAAATCCACTTTGCCCGAGTCTGACAACACCACTCAAGTGGACAACAATGTGAAAACAATGCAAGAGCACTGCAGTAAAATAGAGAGCCAATGAAATCAGATCACAGATCAAGTACATGTTTTGGTCTAGGTAAAGAGCGGGCATTCCAGCACAAAAATTTTGACGAGAAGTTACAAGTTACAAGAGCAACAGGTGGAGTGAAACACTATAGGGGCTCGAGGTGGGGGAAGACAAGACCGGAACCCTACATGTCACCCTGAAGTCGGTGAGTGGAGACTCGGGCAACACCTATAGATTAAGTTTATTACTATAAGTTCCATGGTTTCATGTATTTTTTCGTGCCAATACGGTTGTGGAGAGAACTGGGGTTCCCGACTGGCCATTTAACATGGGCATAGTGCCGGCGATATTGTGGGAGACCCTGTGCATTCCATGGGTGCTTCGGGAGGGCGGATAAAGGCTATCTATTGGCCCGGAGAGGGCCGAACATTGCCGGAAGGGAGACCGTTGAGCTTTTGACCTGGATGTGACCTTTGACCTTTTGACCCGAAATTCACCCGCGCACTTTCGGTGATGCCACGCAGGCGTGCGGCCGGATAACTCGCACGCGCTGCGGCCGGGTCGGGCCGGGCCGGAAAAAACTTGGATTTTGAAAAAAATTTGAACTCTTCAGGTATTTTTTTTCTGGTCATTCTGAAAACCGGAAGTGACGTCACACACTTGCGCAGACCCGCTAAACCACGTGATAGAAATCACCTTTGTATACTACTATCGGCTCATGCAGGTCAGCTTCCGTATTCGTAAGAGTGCGAATGCCAAAGGTGAGCTGATAGATATCGCGAATTGGCGAGAATTGTTATGATGAGTTGATAGATATTGTTGTTGGCGACAGTCTCACAAATTGGCGATTCATCTCCCCGCACGAAACCGAACCAACACAACAATAAACAGATAAATATTAGGAAACATGTTACAAAAATACACAGAATTAACAAGCAACTGCTAAGTTTCACTTTGAAATCTCTTGACTTTAGAAGCGAACAATTTTTTTCCAAACTTAAGGTAAATTCATCATTTTAGAGTTGAATACTACAACCAGTCCGTTTTCGAATTTGTAAGTTATTGATCAGTTAATAAATAATGACATTTAGTAAGGGTAATGAATGATTATTCAACCCGTACGATTCATATTACAACACATATAAGGGAAGTAGGAAGAGGTGCCGACATACTGACTGCGTCACATGACTTCACAGAATAGTCTTCTGGTTAAACTATTCTAAAGCACATACCAAGAATCTAACGATTCGTGATATGTGTTGTATCTCAGGTACGCTTTTATTGTACCTGTTCATGTGGCAACTTGAATGATATGACCACGGCCCCTAGCACCGGCATAAGCGGTATTAGATACAAATCTAGAGAGCTATGATGGAAATGCTCTAACAACTCGTATACTGGTAATTGGTGAGCTGTTTCGCTGTGACAACTCGTACATTGGAGATTGGTGAGCTGTATCGTCGTCAGATGTAAATGACGGCATTTAACAAAAAAGACTAGCCTGTAAGGCCCGATGTCGACCCAGCATCAACTTCCCACAAAATGCCAACATATATCAAAGACCAAAAGGTCTGTACAATCTCCCATCTAGTCCTTACTACTTAGACTGTCGCTGGTTAGCTAATGGGCGTCGTTATTGTTGGTCTTTAGTCGATCGGCACATGCATGTCATCTTCCATATCCGTTCGAGTGCGAATGCGAAAGGTGAGTTAATAGATATCGCTGTTGTTGGTCACTAGTCCATTGGTTCGCGCATCTCATCTCCTGTATCCGTCCGAGTGCGAATGCCAAAGGTGAGCCGATAGATATCGCTGTTGTTGGTCACTAGTTCATTGGCTCGCGCATCTCATCTCCAGATCCGTCCGAGTGCGAATGCAAAAGGTGAGCTGATAGATATCGCTGTTGTTGGTCACTAGTTCATTGGCTCGCGCATCTCATCTCCAGTATCCGTCCGAGTGCGAATGCCAAAATTGAGCTGATAGATATCGCTGTTGTTGGTCACTAGTTCATTGGCTCGCGCATCTCATCTCCAGTATCCGTCCGAGTGCGAATGCCAAAGGCGAGTTGATAGATATCGCTGTTGTTCGTCACTAGTTCATTGGCTCGCGCATCTCATGTCCAGTATCCGTCCGAGTGCGAATCCCAAAGGTGAGCTGATAGATATCGGTGTTGTTGGTCACTAGTTCATTGGCTCGCGCATCTCATCTCCAGTATCCGTCCGAGTGCGAATGCCAAAGGTGAGCTGAAAGATATCGCTGTTGTTGGTCACTAGCTCATTGGCTCGCGCATCTCATCTCCTGTATCCGTCCGAGTGCGAATGCCAAAGGTGAGCTGATAGATATCGCTGTTGTTCGTCACTAGTTCATTGGCTCGCGCATCTCACCTCCTGTATCCGTCCGAGTGCGAATGCCAAAGTTAATAATCGCTATATACCGGTATAAGATGCAGTGAAGGATATTGTAAGATCCGGCGGTCGCCTGTTTCGTTCTCCAGAATAATTCCGTTCACAGTAAAGAAGAGCACACAAGTTCAGTTGCAGATGAATTCAATAATACTCAACAGGGTTTATTCATAATTGTATAACAATCCCATGATGGTAATTCGGGTATCGTGGCTCATTTCTTGTATTCAACTCATCAGCATATAACGGGTATAATAGGGCATATCAGTTGACAAGGATATAACATACAGGCAGGGATGCAAGTGTGGTGGGAGATGGCACCCTAATATGGTAAATCCATATACACTGTAGTTATGTTTTCCATGTACAGTAAGGGCTATTCCATACTTTATTTTATCCAGGCCTATTTTGTATTAAATCAGTATTTATAGTGTAGGAACAACCTGCACACACCTCATAGTATACGTGCGTACGCTTCGACAGTGGGCTACCATCTGGCAAATATCCATTGTGTTGCCCTATTTATATGCTCTGGTCACATGACCTGTACAGCCAACTTCTGCACTAAAACAACTGATAATAAGTAAATGACTATACAGGTAATATTGAAACCACTTATTTTAGGAACTTTATACTTGAAACTTTCAGAATTAATAAGTAACTTTACATGACAAATGCACAATAATAAAAGCTGAGGCGAAATATGCAGTGGCAACTGAGTGGCCATTGAATCTAGCTGGCGCCGTACAGATTCACTCGTGATATGATGTATAATGAATTTTATCGGGACAAATATGCACCTGACAGCCACAAAATGTGTTAATTTAATAAGTATGATTATCGTAGATAATAAAATAGCCACAAACTATACTAACTTCATTGAGAAATTCTTCAAACTGACGTAAAATAGACAAGTGGTCTAAAGAATTTCTTGTCCAAGCCGACTCGACACGAAGTGCAAAGCGGTCAGCACAAAGAAAATATTTCCTCAGGTACAGGCAAAAAGAGACATATATTACTACTAATACAGCTATAAAAACGTCATGAAATATAACATGAATTACTTAATACCTCAATAATCAAATATCCAACAGCAAAACTTGGCAAAATATAAATGTACACCAGGCGACCTTGACGAAGGTCGCATAGTAAACAACGGGGACACAAAATGGCGATCTCGGGCGAGGAGAGATTGAATCGTCCAGAAACTACACAGGTTATTTATTGGGCTACACCACCATGACATCAGTTAATATACATAAGGTATTTATTAATTATTGTCACTATTCATGATGGTAAGAGTCCGTTTCACACAGTCATTTAGGTCCGATACACACGGGAAGAAAGTCACACTGGGCGAAGTCATACAACTCCATAAAAAGTACACGTGTCCTTGTCTATGGGGACACGGCTATCACAATATATATCAACCTAAACCTAAACCTAAAATTTTGACATCTCAGACTATCGATTTCTGGACTGTAATATATTAGTGGGACCTGAAACTAGCATATAAAGATCACGCCTAGTAGCATTTGCTACATCCTGTGTAAAATGTGAGGATTTTAAACATTATTGCGGAAACCTATAAAACAGTACTATACCTCCAAGCGCTACAATCCAAGTTTGTTAAATTTGGTGATAAATATCGGATGCTGATAGCAAAATACGAGCGTAGCCTGCAAGATCTATGGTTTTGCGTTTCATAACGTGTGTCTAATTCCGCTGAGCCCGAGACTAGGGATCGTATGAACAGAACTCATGTACTTCAATGTCCTCATGGTGCTCATACGAACAGCCATAATCAAAGGGTGAATGAGGTACATCATTCTCTAGATAACGACTTCAGACTGAAAGTCATATGGACACGAATACTGATCTGTGATGGGGATTTGATATTTTTGGTACCTCATGATGTCCTGCTGGCATCACTAAAACCTGTAGACTGTTTCTCTCTTGCAGAAAAGTAGTCTATTTTATGTAAACTTTGATTGTTTTTTTTTTATTATTTGGTGCTAATGCTGTTATATGGAATAGGTCTTTGAACTATGGTCGAGGAAATTATTTAATACCAAACCCAAAATCTTTGAAGTACATTTTCTCGGATCAACCAGTAGGAATATTATGACGAAAATCATCGCCCATATTCTAGGCAGCTGGAAATACGTTAATGGCGGAAAATACATAAAATAACAAGTTGAAGACAAACAAGTTGACGACAAACAAGTTGAACGGAAAATGAAATAAATAGATTTTATTTGTCACTCGATGAATTGAGTGTCCTCGAGTCGCGTTTTTAAAGGCAACCCCAAGTACAATAACTAATACGTAAATATACCCTCACATGCGATATGGGATGTCATGGTATTGTAGACTATTATTAGACAGGATGCTTCTAGAATATATGACGCAAGCTTGTTTACGTGGGTTAATCACTTCGATCTTTATAGAAGATTATTATAAATTGTATCTGGGCCAGATATTCGAGAGGCTTCTTGATTTGGTAGAATGTACTGGAATGCCGTATAAAGTATAAACAGCGTAACACTCAGTTATTCGATAGGGAATTCAAACTGGCTTTATGTGGGTGCGTTATACTGTGTTACCTTTGCTGTGGACTGTTGGTTTGTATACTCATGTGAATTGACTTTTGGCTGCTGTGTAATATATGTGATTGAACTCTCGGAAATTGGACATTTACTGGGACTAAACAACCAAGCAGTGTTGGACTACCAAACTACAGTAAAGTGATTTGTACCTGCATTCAGCTTGGAGACGAATGAATAAAGAAACAACAAACACACTGGGGTATGGTCGACTAAGGCCACGTTTCATGACTATTTAATGAATGAATTGAAAATCGTGAATTTAGAAAAAGTCCACTTTTAGTGATTGTTTAATGGATGAATTAAAATTCCAGAATTTAGCAAAAGTCCACATTTAGTGGCTATTTAATGGATGGATTGAAAATCCTGAATTTAGTAGAATTTAGCTGTAGGTGTTACCAGAAATAGATCGAAAGTTGTGAACTAAAATGTATTTATTAAAGTATAGCTGGTAACACGGAAAGTATGTGGCTGACCAAAAAAGACCAAATGAAGGAAGTGGGGCTGAACTGCCACCACCGCTCGCGAGTGGCAGCCCCAATCCCAATCCGTACGCGCCTAGCCGACCAATGGAAACGAAGAAGGGAGTGTCTGGGGGGGGACGGGATCCTGAATGAACCAACCTCCTTCCATACCGCTACCACCTTGGGATGTGCCCCGCATTAAAAACCCAGCCCCCCAAATTTATGAGGGTTTTGCTGGGAAAAGATGGGGCACAAACACATGTTCCTCCAGGATGGTTCAACTATGTTTGATATGACAGATTACCTGAATATTGACGTCTGACTAGGAGATACAGCCCGTAATCTCCAGCGATATTGCACTAAACTGAACTGGTGAGAACCATCCTGGAGGACAACTGGGTGCAGCCTGCAACCCGTAACGTCATGTAAATGAATGGTAATACAAAGGCATTAGAAAGCAACGTACACAATAAAATAAGGATACAGTGAAATTGTGAGATAGTCTGTTACAAAATCGTCGATATCCGGCTTCTGCAGCCCGCAAGAAGCTCATTGGTATTCCCCGCGTTGACGTATTAGAGTAGTTAAGACGTCGGTATATTTATAAACTTGAAACACAAAGCAGATGCAACCCGCAAAAGGCTTTGGGTGCCGAGGACCAATTAAGGAAGTTTCATGCATTATTGATAGCGCAATTTGTACTTGAATGCGTCTGATTTCCATCTCCCCAGTCGGTGAATCTGGCTGTCAGATAATCCTCTAGCTGATGCTTCCGTCGTTGCTCCAATGCGAAAGCTATGGCTGCGGAAGTGTTCGACGGGAAGCCCTGCTGTCTTCAGAGCATTATGGAGTTCGGTCGTGAATTCCTGTTGAGACACTGGAAGGGCTGGTGGATATGCGAATAATGGACCCGGAGCATTACCCCGCTTGACGATGAACTCCCGCATCGCCCTGACCGTACAATATGGAGAGTCTGATTTTGGGATAGTGAGGTGGAACGGTTCCCCCGAGGTGTGTTTAAAATCTATGATGGTTAAGCAAAGGCTCGACGTAACTGGATCGAAACGAACTGCCGTGAGTTGCAGCAAATTCTTGGATGTGGGACCTTTTGAAGCTATTTCGCCGACATGCAGGAAGGCACTAAAAGCTAGTAAAAACATGCTTTTGAATAAGCAAGCGCGGTAATGGGTTGGAATTGACAGAGGCAGGGCATCGACAATGCGATGGAGAATGTCCTTCATAATTGGTAAGCGATTATCCTTTGATGGGGACAATTTTCGAAATGCTCGCAGTAATTTATGGATCAGAAAACTGGAGGTGGGAGCTGAAAAATTCAGAACTTTGTGGGCATACGAAATGGCGGACAGATAAGAAGTAATTGTGGAAGCCGAAAATTGTTTTGAGGTTAAGTACGAAATAAAAAGAGCCATGGTAGGGATGGACAGAGGTAACGTGCTGCTGAGCTGATACCTGTGACAAAACACCTGAAAAACTTGCCACGTGCGGTGACCGCCTGGATGACAGGGGAACGCAGAAAGTGGCGGGATGAGATTGGGGTTCCGTTGAGCCTCGGGGGCCAGACGTCTGAATTCGTCTACCTGTATACGTGAGAGAGCATCCGCTAAGACATTAAATTTTCCAGGTACATAAGTGGCCAAGAATTGAATATTAAAATTCAAACAAGATAGAACCAGTCGTCTTACCAATGCCATTACCTGGGGTTGCTTGCAGGTTTGCTTGTTGATAATACTTACTAGTGCCATATTGTCCGTGAAAAACTCCACTTTCTCGTTGGTGAACTTGGACCCCCACACCTCCACAGATAGGACAATTGGGTATAGTTCTAGCAACGTGATATCCTGGTATCACCACTGGTCATCCCATGAACCATAAAACCAATGAGTGCCTAATACTGCCCCATATCCTAGCCCTGCTGCGGCATCAGTGTACAAGGAGAGTGAATCAGATGATGACCATTCTAGGTTGAGGAAGTAGGACTTACCATTATATGTTTGCAGGAAGGATTCCCACATAAGCAGATCGTCTTTCACCTGGCGGGTCAAGCGGATGTGATAGTAAGGTTTGTTGACACCAATGGTCAGATCTGCCAGCCTGCGTAAGAATGCTCTACCAGGTACAATGACATTGCATGCAAAATTCAGAGTGCCCAGAATTTGTCTGAGATTATAGAGAGTGAATTTTTCCTTAGACATGCAATAGGATATGAGTTCTCTGCATCGCTGTAATTTGTCGAGAGGCAAGCGTACTTCAAATTTTATGGTATCCAGTTCACAGCCAAGGAATGGTAGGATTTCGGAGGGACCCGCTGTTTTATCTTGGGCCATGGGGACTCCTATATCATCACACATGTCGAGGAAGGACTCTAGCTGGGCTTCACATCCTGCTTTTGAGGAATTGATAATCAAGTAATCATCAAGGACATGTACTATTCGTTTGATGCCTAGCTTGGTTCTGGCTGCCCATTCAATCGCAGAACTGAATGACTCGAATATGCTACATGAAGAGGAGGCTCCCATTGGTAAACATCGATCATGGAAGTATTCGTCACGCCACGTGAAACCTAAAAGATGATACTGGGACGGGTGTACCGGGATGAGCCTGAAAGCAGATTCAATGTCCGTTTTGGCCAAAAAACAGTTCCGACACGCTGAGAGGATGTGGTGTATAGCATCATCGATGGTGGCATACTGTACCATTGCCGCGTTACGCGGAATACCGGAGTTGACCGACAAACCCTCCGGATAGGAGAGATGATGAATCAATCGGAATTTGCCTTGTTCTTTCTTTGGAACCAAGCCTAAAGGGGAGGAATGGAATGGGTCGAAAGGTGGTAGAGGAAAAGGTCCAGCGATGCGACCCAACGCTAATTCTTTGTCTAGTTTACGTTGTACTGCGTCCGGATTTTCATCCACCGATTTCAAGTTAGTAAAGGTTGAGGAGAGAGGGGTTTCGCTGAAACCCAGCGAGAAGCCAAAACGGAAACCCTTCAGCAAATAATCGCGACGGGAGTGGCCATATCCAATAAGCCATCCCGCCAGTCTAGATATTACGATTGGAGTTGGAAGACTGGTGGTTATTCCTGTTTGACTGAAGGAATGGTCGGGTGGTTTGGGTGGGTGCACTACTTCGAGGAAGTTGGGCTGTGATTCCTCTTTGGGATTGTTGTAAGTGGCCTTCCGGGCCTCTCGTGCGAAAGGGCTGAGACCCGGTTCCTTGTGGATGTCCCTGATTACCTTTGGCACGATAACATTTTAAGGCTGAATGGGGGTGGCCACAGTGGAAGCAAGCGTGTGAAAATTTACACCCACTACAGAAACGGCCCTTGTGGAATTTGAAACAGTAACCGGCTGGGACTGATTGAGACTGGTTTGATTGTGTCGTGCTTGTTAATGGACGTTTGAACGCGGGACCACTAAGTGATTCCGCTAAGCGGTCCAATCTACTCTCTAAATAAACTTCCCCCTGGAGTGAATCCCAAGAACAGTTTTGCGTCGAATTCAGTTGTCGAAAACGACGGTCGTATGTGAACCAGTCCCCCCTTTTCTGGTGGATATGGCGGACCGTTTCAATATATTTCATCATGTGGGGTGCTTGATCAGGTTTGTGGGAGGTGTAAATTGCCGTGAAGATAGAAAATAAATGTGCCCATTTGTCGAAAGTAAGTTTATGTTTTCGGTCTGCTGGGGCCCAAGCCAATGCAGGGGAAGCTGCACTGGTATCTGAGGCACTATTGGGTTCACTAAGGGTTAACCTGTATGCAGCTTGATTCTTCCAATCGGGGTCGAGAGTATGGAGCTCTATAAATTCATCTGCCCTGATTTTTGCCTGAATCTTACCTGAGACATGTGCCGCAAGTGGGACCTGTTGAATATTGGCGGCCACCTGGGGTTGTACAATATGTGGAGACTCACCTGTCATCGTGATGTCGGACCGTTCTACTAAATCATTCACCTCGTCAGTTGGATGGCTGACTGTTGCGAGTGCTGTTGGCTGGTGTATAGCATCGGATCGAGACTGAAAGGCTGCTTGAACGGCTTCTGTGGCAGCTTGTGTGGCAGCAGCGACGGCTGCCGCTGTGGATAATTGAATTATCTCCTCCCTCATTTCTGCCGAGATGTTAGGCGCTACAAGAGAAGGAGCTGAAAGGGAAGATGGTCTGCCCCGTTTACTGCGTTTGCCAGTAACTGCCGCTACGACATCCTGCACGCGGGCGGAAGCACGTCTCTTGGGTGGCATACCTGTAAAATACTTAAGGCCATAAAAAAAAATTAAGCCGTTTTTATCGCACAAAGTGAAATTGAATGTAAATTGGAGGGAATAAATCAGCGACTGGCGATTTCCGCACTGCGCATATACAAAAACAAGCGACTGGCGATACTCCATATACAAAAACAAGCGACTGGCGATTTCCGCACTGCGCATATACAAAAACAAGCGACTGGCGATTTCCGCGCGCATTTGGCGATTTCCGCACTGCGCATATACACAAACAAGCGACTGGCGATTTCCGCACTGCGCATATACACAAACAAGCGACTGGCGATTTCCGCACTGCGCATATAACAATTCAATTCTTTATTTCTATACATGAATACATACAGAAAATGTTAAAACTAAGATAAAATATTACATTTACATATTAAATGTTATATTGTGACAGGACATAATCACCCCAGTCAAGAAAGCCAATTCATTCCAATTTATAAATTAGGTATGTAAAACAGCACGGGCGATTACCACACAGGCTGAGATTAACTGACTATGGTGGTGGATAACCAAGCGACTGGCGATTTCCGCACTGCGCATATACCACAAACAGATTAGTTGTAAATGAGAGATTTGTAAATGAGAGTTTTTTTGGTTTTTTTGTGGGGCGGGGGGGTGTTCCTCTCAAAATTAAAAGGTGTATGGTAGACTGGAATAGATAGGGCTTAACCCGGAGCTGAAGTGTGTCCTAACGGCAACAAAGAAATAAACTAAATAAATGACTAAAATTCTAACATCTCGAAATGTATGCAAGCTATGATAACCGGTCATATTACAGTTACTGTTTGTTTACATCGGCCATTTTGGCGACCTTCATGACCTCGCGGACTGGACGAGATCATCGCGTGACACGTGGCAAAGTCAAACACGTGTGCTGGAAAATCTGGGTTAGCGTGTTACGTAACTTTGCCCCATTTATGGCCCATGTCGCCGCCTAGCTGATATGGCCCGAGTTGAGTGCAGAAATAAAGGGCGAACAAAGAAATCTGCCACGCGTTAGCGTGTCAACCGTCTAGTAGGGGGATAATTGAATGTTGGCACTTTGGATAAAGAGTTACGTTAATCGACAGTGATGGAAAGAAAATTAACCGAATCATAACGGCCTAGTACTAAATTTTTGTACAAATCGTTGCGTACTAGAACTAGTGTAAAACAATCTTAATAAATCAAAATCCTATATGCTTCTCTATCGTACGCTGGTTATTAAGATTGAGCGTAAAACTACTGCAGGCGTCTGAGGGCCTTTAAAACTGAGCCCCGAATGGATTTATATAAATAATAATTACCCCTGCCGTTTAAATGGACCCCGTCCCTGGTGAAATATTTAGCTCCTGTCGGGCTGGTATGATGACACGACCTGAAGATCGTAGTCCCAAATTTTTGCGATCGTCCGCCCTCCAACACCGTGGAAACGGACATTTGTCGACTCGGAAAGGCGAAGATTAGCAGATAAAGAAGGGTTTACGTCCGATAAAAGAAACGATTCCAAGTTTCAAATAATTGAATGACCGAGAATGAGGGTTTTCATTGTACGTTTCGAAATCACTTACCGTTTAAATACTTGACAATCTTCTTGTGTTTTTGAAAGAACCCACCCAATAGGGGTTACCGGCGTAAAGAATAAAATTCAATAGACTTTTCAAGCAGAACAAACTCGAAGCTGTGACAAATTCTAAAGACGCTGTTGTATCACCAAAGACCGGCTAAAGAGTGAATAGAAGTATAGATTATCTTTGTGTGGTCCCGGATCACGTGGGTTTCCTGTGCACCCGTGATTGGCTCTTTCTCGCTCTTATGAATAAACAGTAGGTCTTCGCGGGAAAGCTATAGACAAAGGCAGTTAGCGGACTGCCTGGGCAAACTAACATTCCTGAATGCCTGAACAAACTCAGTTACGCGTCGTAACTTTTTATTTGTGCACGTCGGCACGGACTGTGATGAGATTTGTGCACGTTAACACGGACTGTGACGTATACACCTGTATAGCTTTGAAGAGTAAGACTGTATTTCACATTTATTTGTTGTATTGACCTTATTTAATTTGTATATGATTTTAGTATTGTAAATAAATATTTGATTGTTAATCCTTGACATCACAAACCTTTTCTGTTATCGTAAATTTGACGTGACAGAAATTGGGGGCCTGCCCGCGAGCTTTGTTTACATTATAGCTGCCAGCTGATCAGCTTTGCAACATAGTTCTAAATTGATACATTATCTAAATTTGTGAAGTCAGGGAGTATGCTATCAACATCTCATTTGAACCAGCACTGTTTACTTCAAAGCCTAGTCCGGAGGTATTTGCCGAATTACGCAAAGAGGATTTGTTCGCGCTGTGTAAATTCCTAGAAATTAAAGCTAAAACATCTTTGAGAAAGCAAGAAATTAAGAAACTCATTATTAAACATTTTGTTAGCAAACAACTTTGGGATGAAAGTGATTTTGATTTAACTGAGGAAACAGTTGATGATTTGGAAATAAGGATATTAGAATTGCAACATCAGCTGGAATTAAAGAAATTAGAATTAGAGAGAGAGAAGTTAGAATTAGAGGAAAGAGAGAAAGAAAGAGCATTAGAAGGATTGTTATTGGTGGTTTATGAGGAATTTATGCCATCCTTTCACCGAGACTGTGGGGTTATTTGCAGTTGTGGGGACCTCTCACTTGGCCCACAAACGTTTTTTGGTATTATTCGTGGCTTTAGACACCATTGAATGCTGATTGGTTGCTTTAATCCACACCAGTGTATGTTTTCCACCCTCCGCAGTGAAAAGAGTTATTCTTCAAGTCCTGTAACTATGGTTAAAGTAAAAAATAGCAAAAGACGCAAGAGTTACCTCCCCTGCACTATGTAGCCTATGTAGTCCCATAACACATTTCTCTCTCAAGCGACACCCCACAAACATTACTCACACATGTCCCCATACTACTTTTCTCTCTCAACCGACGCCCCACAAACATTACTCACACAACAGATCCCCACAACATCGTTCTCTCTCAAGAGACGCCCACAAACAAAGCCGGGTGGTGTCGAAGACGGGTGGTACGTGAAGTCGAGTGTCAAAACGGTATTGGGAGGGGGGGGGGGTACGTGAATTTGAGTTTCACAGCAGTATTAGGAAGGAATGTACGTGAAGTCGAGTGTCACAGTGGGATTATGACTTAGGCCTAGGTATGTTTCATAACTGTCAGGTTCAGATTCATTTCAGCTATCAAAATTATAGAGGGATGAATGTACGTGAATTTCAGTATCAAATCGGGGTTAGGGGGAATCTACGTGAAGTCGAATGTCAAAGCGATGTTAGGGAGGAATGTACGTGAAGTTCAGGGTCAAATCGGTGTTAGCGAGGAATGTACATAAAGTTGAGTTTCAAAGCGGTGTTAGGGGGAATGTACGTGAACTCGGGTGCCAAAGCGGTGTTAGGGAGGAATATAGGTGAAGTTGAGTGTCAGAGCCGTGTTAGGGAGGAATGTACGTAAAGTCGAGTGTCAAAGCGGTGTTATGGAGGAATGTACATGAAGTCGAGTATCAAAGTGGTGATAAAGAGGGATGTATTGCTCAAATCTGCACCTGCTATTGCTATGCCTTAATTCCTCCTTCAGGAGATCCTTTGCATAATAAAAGTGTTCTTCCCTTACGGAGATCAGCTGACCTGCACTGCCCATGCTCCCTTGAACAACTTTCCCACTGCATTGTCTACAGAGCAGACGTGTTTAGTGGGAGCTCTTGTTAGAGTTAGTTTCTGGACGTAACCTAGAGTTATTTTCTATGTAGACTAGCTAGCAGAATTGTACTACAATGTCTGAGAAGTCTTCCGCGGATGGTAAAACTAGCGCTAAAGTAAAATCTAAGCGTTGTATTTCATGTTCACGGTTTTGGTGTAAAGATGATCGGCATTCCACCTGTTTTTCATGCCCGGCTCAGATCTGTTACGACAGATCCCCTGTGTGTAGTGCGCCGAGTGGGACGACGCGGCATGATAAAAATATGCTGTGGCTCGTCGGGCGTCCCTGTTAAAGACCTCAGGCAACTTTTCCCTTCCCCCCAAACACAGAAATCAGGCTGAGAAAGATTTATTGTCCGACATGGAGATCAACGAAGATCTTCCCGGCAGCGAACATCTACTGCTTGATTCGGGGAATCAAATTCCACCCAGTGGCACTCTGAAACAACATTCTTCATTCAAGTCACCATTGCCCAGGGCCTACAGAGATTTCAACACCTCGCCTGAAGACTCGACCTAGGTTTCTCACCTCTCGTCTCAACCCTCGACGAAAACAAAGACCCATTGTGCGGCCGCACAATCGTCTTCATCTACACCTGCGTCAACAATAGACCTTCAACTAGCGACTATTGTTCCTAATCTCACCCATTCTTCTCGTCGAGCCGCTACAACAGCAAGTTCATTCAACGCAGATCCTCAATCGTCCACCTCCGGCGCTGGATAACCGACCCCGTCGATGGGTCCTACACTTCAACAATCCAGCCCCCGATCAGCCCGGGCGTCGGCCCCTCGATCTTCTCTCCAGACACCTGCCAGATCTGCACTACGGACTACGGCGGCCCGTCTTCTAAACAGGGCTTTGTCTACACCCGGCAAGCGCCCGTCATTGGCCTACCATCCAGACCCCGCTTTGTTGAAGCGGACTCCGGCTTCATGGGACTTCCTACCTCTTCAAGTTAAGAAGAAAGTTCCTCAGCCGTCTACCGATCTCCATTCAGGTCCTTCCACTGCATCAGCCGTCCACCACCGGTCTTCGCATCAGCTGCGCTCTACGATCGACCCTCCTAGCGCTTTGGAAGTGGGCCGAGCGTGTGTCCACCCTCATCGATCTCCGTTACCGGATTCATCCCGTCGCCGGCGTTCAAGTTCACGTCACCGATCGTTGCATCATTATTCCCGATCGCCACGTCGCCGAACCCGGTCCCGGTCTTCGCATCGCCGTTCCCGAACGTCTCGTCGTCGCTCTCGATCGTCTCAACGCCATTATAGATCTCCACGTCGTTCTTCTCGTTTGTCGCATCGTCGTTCCAGAACTCCACGACGCTCACGATTCTCCTCGTCATTACCAGTCTTCAGATGAAGCTTCAACTATCCACCACTCCGTTCCTGCTAGATACGACAATTCATCTAGATACGAAGAATGCCCTGATCGTCGCCCACAGTCGGCCTCTCCCGTTTCTGCTCCAGATTCATCACATTCGCCCGGCGCCGACGCTGAAGATTCGGGTGCCTTGACTTTCTCTTCCAAGATGACGGCTCTCGCAGCTCTCGTCCCTGAGATGCCCAAGCCTTCCAACGAAGATTCTGTTTCTGCTCGTCGCAAGAGAATGACTACTGCTTCGTCCGTCCTACCTCCGATTCCTTCTACAGCATCTTCTCTCACCTATGCGTCGTCTCCGGAATGGTCTTCATTGCTCGCATCTCTAGATCGTCAACTTGCGAATGACCACAAGTTAAAGAAACCTTGCTTCAAGACTTACAAGCTTCACGATGGGGCTCTGCCTGACAGATCCCCCATTCAAGATTTCGAGTTAGACCAGATCTTGAAGTCTACCAAGTCCCCATCTCTTACCTTGAACTCCAAGGATGTGGAGCAACTTCAAGAAATGCTACTGGCGGTTCATCGCATCACGTCTCATTCCGACTGGTTCCTGTCGGCAACTCATCGTATGATTTTCGACCCTGCCAACTACAGGACCGATGGTTCGATTCAACTCGTTCCTCTCCAGCGCGCCTATCTTGAAGGTTTCATTGACCCCCTTAACAAGGCCAACGGACATGTTATGGAAGCCAGCGCCTTCTTCTACGCTTCCATTCTTCAAACTCAACGCTCAGCTTACTTGGCCAATTCCAAGACGGAGGTTCCTGCGTCGGCAAGATCTCAGCTTCTGCATTAGCCGTTATCGTCCAAGCTCATCTTCAATGGCGCCATCTCGTCGGTTATGCCATACATCAGAGATGAGAAAACCTCCCGTCTTCTCTCCGCAGCGACTCGTCGTCCCTCTCCACCGACTTCGTCTTCCGCAAAGAATAAAGGTCGAGGTCAGCCTTCTAAACCAGCGCAACAGCGAGACGACACTGCTTCATCGACTTTTCGTCCACAACAGAAATCTTCCAACTCCCGTGGCAGATCTTCTACCCGTGGCAAGTCTTCCAGAGGAAGGGGCAATGCCAACAAGTGACTGTACTCTTCCTCACTCCCGTCATCCGCCAAACGACTTCCGGCTCCCCCCGCCCCCCCCCCCTTCCACACATTCAACCATCCCGTGGTAGGGGGGCGACTACAGCACTTCTGGAAAAATTAGCAGTTTATTACAGACGACGCCTGGGTCCTCCGTACTCTAAAGGTTGGGTTTACTTTCGACTTCCTCACACAGCCCAAGCTCATCGCCCGACCCCAACCGTCACGACTACCAGTTTCTCCAGAAAATATTCAGACGTTGCTATCTTCAGTCGCAACGCTCATCACCAAAGGCGCGGTAAGAGAGCTGCCTCACGCCGAGGACAGCGTCGGTTTCTACAGCCATGTCTTCCTAGTTCCGAAGAAAGACTCCGACCAGGTGAGAATGATCATCGACCTGAAACGTCTCAACCCTCGGCACCTTTCACCGCCTCCTCGCTTCAAGATGACGTCGGTTATGTTAATTCAGGTGCTAATATTATTAATGAAACAGGTCTTTGGATTATGGACCTTTGGAAATTCTTAATGGACGACGGCTGCCCAATGAATGACGGATCTGACGCATTTATATTCATCGATCCGAGCCCGTTTACATCACCGCGATTGGCTGGATTCGATCTTCAAGACGCCTACCTTCACATTCCGATCCATCATCGTCATTACCTACGCTTCGCCATCGCCGGCCGGCGATTCGTGTGGCAAGTCCTTCCCTTCGGTGTCAACGTAGCGCCATGGCTCTTCACCCGCATCACTTCTCCAGTCATGGCCTTCCTGCATCTTCGGGGTATCCACATAGAAGTGTACATGGACGATATCCTCATCTGGGCAACATACAGATCTCTCCTCAACGCTCAGATCCGATTCACCCTTCTCATCCTCCAACATCTGGGAAATCATCCCTCATCCCCAGAAGTCAAGATTTGGAGCCTGCGCAACAACGTCGTTACATCGGTGCAGTGTTCGACACGACCCTTCAACTAGTTCAACTCTGCAATACCATCTTCTACCATATCTTCAGACGCCGTCTCTCAACCCTCAAGTTCCGGAGTTGACATCTCTACATCCACATCTGACTTGGTGGCAGTCTCGTCACAACGTCATGCGGGGAGTCTTCTTCCGTCCCCCGACGCCGGATCGACATCTTTACACCGACGCTTCCCATACGGGATGGGGAGCCCATCTCGACGACCTAGAAGTGTCAGGCAGATAGTCAACTCTGGATGCAAGACTTCGCATCAATCTTCTGGAAATGAAGCAGTCATACTAGCTGTGCAACATTGGAGTCATCTTCTATCGAACTCGTCTCTCCTCATCACCTCAGACAACACGACGGTCATTGCCCACGTCAACAAGATGGGATCGACCCGTTCATATCTGGCGTTTCAACTGACTTGGACCCTCTTCGATTGGGCTCTGCGTCATCAGTGTCACCTATTAGCTCGCCACATTCCCGGTCGACTCAACGTTCGGATCGTCTCTCCCGTCCAGACACAGTTCTTCAGACCGAGTGGTAGCTTCACATGGAGGTCTTCCAACGCATCACCAGCATTTGGGAACCTCCCCTCATGGACCTGTTTGCGACAAGGAACAATGCTCAACTGTCCCTCTCGTCAGTCCGATCTTGGATCCCCGAGCCTTCGCCATCGACGCTCTAGCCATCAGTTGGGACAACTTCCTCGCCTACGCCTATCCTCCGATTGCCCTGCTACAGGAAGTTCTATAGAAGATAGCTCTACCCGACTGCATCATCCTGCTCGTCGTTCCGTGGTGGCCTCGGCGTCCGTGGTTCCCACTTCTGCTGCCTCTGCTCACAGATCCACCGCGCCAGCTTCCTCTCTGGACCAACCTTCTCAGTCAACCTCACGGCTTAGTCTATCACAACCCCCAGTGGCTCAACCTACACGTTTGTAGGCTATCCAGGCTGCACTCACAGTCCAAGGGTTTTCAACAGCAGCTGCAGAAACGATGGTTTCAGCCAACCGACCCTCGACATCTCAGCTCCACCAGTCTAAGTGGGCCTACTTCGTCACCTGGTGCCGAGGCCGAAGCATCGATCCCAACGCTGTCTCTATTCCAATAGTGGCAGACTTCCTTCTTCACCTTCACCGAGACAGGAAGTTTCAACTCAGCACCATTGAAGGGTACCGTTCAGCGATAGCCAGGGTCCTTCGTCTATCTTCAGACATCAACGTCAGTGAAGATGACATCTCAGCCCTCTTGCGTGCCTTCGCCTTACAGTCTCCTCGTACCCGACAACTACTTCTGAAGTGGGAGATCGGGGTGGTTCTCAGCGCACTTCTTCGACCACCCTTCGAACCACTACAGTCAGCCACCTTAAAAGCCGTCTCCTACAAGACAGCCTTCCTCACCACCTTCGCCTTGGCTTCAAGAGTATCCGAACTTCACGCCCTGGAAAGGAAATCTCTGACATGGACGGTATCTTGGTCTCGCATCTCATTTCGACCCATTCCTGAGTTCATCGCCAAGAATGAATCTGTACGACAAGGTCCTTGTGCTCAACGCCTGTACTCCATTCCAGCCTTGACAGACTTTGTTCGTGGCCTAGACGACGATATCCTGTTATGTCCAGTATTAGCTGTCAATGAATCTTTTTCATACTTTTATACACACAATTGATGCTTGCTATAAGATGATCATGGTATTATGGTATGCTGCCGTCCGTCCGTCCGTCAGTCCGTCCGTCCATCTGAAACGACCGGGCTATAACCGGGGCGGTGTGCAGGGCCTGTAAGTATCATAGCAAATGCAACGATACAAACAGTAGGGTCATTTATATTGTTAACCTTTGTATATAACAACATTTAGGAGATAAAAGTATTATATATATATCAACTGTATATTTTTACGGGCGTGTTTTGGGTTCAATTGAACTCTTGTTGCATTTTATTCCCGCGAAATACTGCTGATTATGTGCGATACATTTATTATCTATCAAAAACTACATGTCCCCATAAGAATGATCTCACCTGACGCCCCACAAACATTACTCACACTGCGTGTCCCCATAACACATTTCTCTCTCAAGCGACACCCCACAAACATTACTCACACATGTCCCCATGCCATTTTTCTCTCTCAACCGACGCCCCACAAACATTACTCACACAACAGGTCCCCACAACATCGTTCTCTCTCAAGCGACGCCCCACAAACATTACTCGCACAGGTCCCCACAACATCGTTCTCTCTCAAGCGACGCCCCACAAACATTACTCACACATGTCCCCACAACATCGTTCTCTCTCAAGCGACGCCCCACAAACATTACTCACACAACAGGTCCCCACAACATCGTTCTCTCTCAAGCGACGCCCCACAAACATTACTCGCACATGTCCCCACAACATCGTTCTCTCTCAAGCGACGCCCCACAAACATTACTCACACATGTCCCCATAACACATTCCTCTCTCAAGCAACAGCACACAATTAGGACTCGCACTATGTCCCCGTAACATCTTTATCTCTCAACCGATGGCCCTCAAACATTACTCACAGAGCATGTCCCCATAACAATTTTATCACGAAATAACTACCCGTGCAGTTCATTCCAACAAGCTAAACACTGACCATGGGGCAGCGTGACAAAATCAACTGTACACGAAAACATATACAAACTTCAATACACGGCAGCAATATATTAACTTATAATCCAATTAACATTATAACAATCCAATGAACATTACAACCAATGCAATAAACATTACAACTCAATAACAGCAATAAACAAATAATTTCAATGCACAACATAGCGTCACGTTGGGGGTATATAGAAATACCGATCCGTGACAAGACTGTTCCCTCTATCTTGGAGTATTATGATCACCTATAGTCTGTCCATTTTAATTAGTCGTCTACTTTGAAGCTTGTCAAAAATCAGTAGATGAGTTTGCATAAAATTTCTTTTTTGCAGCGTGTAGAACAAACTGAACTCTACAAATTGACTACCATTTCTCCGTGATATCGATAATATGTCACGCTTGAAATAACTTTGTAATTCTCTTCATATAAAACTGCAGTACAGTTGTTTCATGTACCGGGCCTCAATTAAATAAGGAGACGTCATAATGTATTCGTGTTTACTAGCACAAAGGTCAACAATACCGTGTACGGTCATAGAGGTGTGTCCGGTTCATCATTCGGCAATTTCACTGGGCATGGAATATAAGCGACACTCTAACGAACCGCCTGTTATTACTTAATACGGAATCAATGACCTTTGTGCCAGTAGGTATGAATACATTATGACGTCTCTCTATGTAATTGAGGCCTGGTACATAAACAACTGTACTGGAGTTTTATATGGAGTGAATTAAAAAGTTATTTCAAGCGTGATATATTATCGATATCAGGGAGAAATTGTAGTCATTTTGTAAAGTTCAGTTTGTTCTGCACTCTGCAAAAAAGAAAATCGTTGCAGGGTTAACGATTGATTTTTGACAAGCTTCAAAATAGACGACTAATTAAAATGGACAGACTTTAGTAAGTGACCACTACGACGTTTTGCTGAGCACATTTGCATTGCTGACAATGCTAACATAGGCACAGGTGCAAAGGCTGCATTTGACTGTCGGTTTTGCTCCAGCGAGGGATATATATTACCAGGTTGATCAGTATTCCAAGATTTCCGATAGTAGCGACGAACAGTGTATTATAAATTTGTTGAAGGCAATAGGGGTTTCCCGTAAACTGTACACCCCTGTTTACCCCTCGGGCAAGAATTGCCCGTAGGGTATTGTCGTTGCGACCGCCGTCAGTCCGTCCGTCCGTCCGTCCGTCCGCCTGTCCATTTTACCTTGTAACCACAAAATCTCCAAAACCGCTTAGCACAGCCAAACCAAAGCCTATTGAAATTCAGATCATTCGGATGAATATTTCTCGATTTATGTCACATTTCGTGAGTTATTTGGGGACTTTACCTACATGTACCTTGTAAACACGTTATCTAAAAAACACTCAGTACAGCCAAACCAAATTTTATTGGAAATGTATATATTAAAATAGTTTTACCGATCCTAGTCGAAAATCTATTCACCATTTTGTCACTTCATCCAAATTTTTAGTTTTTAAAATATATAGCAAGCTCACCTTTCAGATTTACAAAATTGGTAATATTTTAGATTTTATCTGCTTTTAGACAGCCCCTGCTTTATTTCATTACCATTGCTTTCATTGCCATATGGCTAAAATATTGCCGAATGCAAAGTTAAACCCAATTCATTTATTACAATATATGGTTTGCAATACCAGGGCAATATTTTACCGCTTCATGTAAAAATTTGAAATTAAAATTACATGTAACCGTTTTGTCTTTGAAGACCAAGCTGTTTTGAGATGTGTTTAAGTACTACAATTTATCCATACGATTTGTCTTTCTCCTACAGTAATTATATATACTTTTATTTCTATTCTTTTGGTACAAATGCCAGTAAAATCTAATGGTCATTTGACACCGGATTTGCATCCTATTATTGTCGCGGAATTAATCTTAGCCAATATATGATCTCTTACACGTCTTTTATACCATTAATAAATATATAGTTTATTGCGATAATTTGTGCCCCAGAGGGGCTAAAGCGCATAGATACATGCAAACACATATACAGACATAATATACATACATAAACTTGTATAATGAACACAATTCTATAATGTTTTCCGCTTACGTCTATCGAGTGTAGAAAAATATACTGTTGTTATAATAATAATATTATTGGAAAAGGAAACAGCAACCCATGGTCCTCACAAACCAAACTCTCCCACACATGTTCCCACAAACCTACTCTCACGTGTTGCCCATAACTGTAGCTCTCTCGATAATGTCCCCATAAATTATACCCTCTTTCAAGTCTTTAGTCTTATTTCTGGGGGAAAGTAAGCAGAGAGTCGTGTGCCTTGAGTGGAATTACTGCCGACATGTGTAAGGTCGACAATGTCCGCTGCCTACGCTGAACGTAATACCAGCAGAACTTGCTGTCCCCATAAACCTGGATTTTGATGAAAGGCCCATATACAGGTAAAGACCGTCAAGAGAGAGAAAGAGACAGGGAAGAAAGACAGTTTCAGTTAGAGAGAGAAAAAATAGAGAAAGAAAGAGACATATAATTAGAGAGAAAAAGGTTAGAAAAAGAGGAGAAAGAGAAAGAAAGACAGTTTCAGTTAAAAATTAAAAATATGGAGTTACAGTCGCAAACGCGTGCACCTGTACAATCACAATCAAAATTTGATGCAGCTCGTCAAATACGTCTCGTCCCACCATTTCAGGAAAAAGAAGTTGATAAATATTTTCTGCATTTTGAGAAAATTGCTGAAAATTTAAATTGGCCAAAAGAAAATTGAAGTTTACTTCTTCAAAGTGTTTTGATCGGAAAGGCAAGAGACACTTATATTCATTTGACGGTAGAGCAAGCATCAGATTATGATACAGTGAAGGATTTAATCCTTAAGGTTATGAACTAGTTCCTGAAGCCTATAGACAAAAGTTTCGTAGTTGTGAAAAAGAAAACTCCCAGACGCATGTAGAATTTGCTCGTTCAAAAGAACAGTTATTTGATAGGTGGTGTGCTTCGGTTAAAATTGACAACCAATTTGAAAGCCTTAGACAGCTTATGCGGGTAGAGGAATTTAAAAGGTGTATCCATGGTGATATTAGTACATTTCTTGGTGAAAAGAATGCCAACACTTTAGATCAAGCAACACGATTTGCTGACGAATATGCTCTGACACACAAATTGTCATTTGTCAATGCTGTTAAGCCAAGTTCATTCCAGCCTAATCTCTCAGGTAACAAACCAGGGCCTAAAACTTTTAACCCGTTACAAAGGTCAAAGGTCAAAGACAAAGTCTCAGTCGCCCACTTTTAACACTCAAAATAAGTCTCCCGTTTGCAGCTATTGTAAGAGGGACGGCCATTTAATGGGTAATCGCTTTAAGTTGAAAAGAAGACAACAAGATCATGCCTTTCAAAAGCCTAGTGGTTTCCTCATCTATATCCAAGCAGGTTAGTGACGTTCATAATGTATATGACGTTAAGATGGCCAAAGAACACTGTTCCTATTAGTTCTACCAAGGATAAGTTTGACAGTTTTTCAAATCCTGTTATGGAGATTTTTGAACCATTTATCTACAAGGGTTTTGTGTCACTTTCAAGTGATTTTTCTAATGCTACTCCTGTGAAGATTTTGCGAGACACAGGGCGCGTCCCATTCTCTTTTGTTGGGAGATACTTTGCTGTTTACTGACTCTTCATCTGCAGGCAGTAATGTCCTGATTAAAGGGGTAGATTCTGTAAATTATACACCCGTTCCGCTCCATAACGTTCATCTGTCTTCCGACTTGATTTCTGGACCTGTTACGGTGGGTATTAAAGGCAGTTCACCATTTGAGGGTGTTCAGTTACTTCTTGGTAATGATCTTGCGGGAGATAAGGTCGGGGTTACCCGATTGTAACTGACAAGCCTTGTTTGGATCGGATCCATGATCCAGTTGAAGACGAAATTCAAGGTTTGTATCCTGCTTGTGCAGTTACTAGGGACACGAGTAAATTGGCTGAGGAGTCTGAAAAGTCTCTTAAAGATGACGTCATCGATGACGTTTGTTTGGCCGACACCTTTTTGTGTTTAAATGATGAGGCTGATAAGCCACATTTTGATAGCAAATTGGAATGTTCT
Organism: Hanleya hanleyi; assembly: GCA_036873755.1. Lineage (NCBI taxonomy): Eukaryota > Metazoa > Mollusca > Polyplacophora > Lepidopleurida > Hanleyidae > Hanleya > Hanleya hanleyi. The sequence continues at coordinate 52,554 of JAVTVY010015052.1, forward strand.
AATGACAAAATTTCAAATCACAGCTGGTTAATGAACAGCATAGTGACAAGGACATTTCAAAGTTGTTTGACAGGGTAGTAGATGAGTGTGATGTAACTCAAGAGACTGTGTGTTACTTTTGTAAGAATGGAGTTCTTATGCGCAAATGGCGACCACCAGATGTGTCACCTGATGATGAGTGAGCAGTTAAGTATCAGATTGTAGTACCAAATTCATATCGTTCAGATATCATCAGACTAGCCCATGAAACACCTCTTTCAGGCCATTTAGGTGTTAATAAAACTACAAAATTCTAAATTATTTCTATTGGCCAAATTTAAAGAAAGATGTTACGGAATTTTGTTTGTCATGCCACACATGTCAAATGGTAGGAAAACCAAACTAAACCATACCAAAGGACCCTCTACAACCAATCCCTGCATTTGAGGAAGCATTTAGTAGGGTGATTATAGACTGTGTTGGTCCATTACCAAATACAACGCCAGGCAATCAATACATGTTAACAATCATGTGTGTTTCAACCAGGTTCCCTGAGGCCATTCCTTGACGGAATATTAAGGAAAAAACTATTGTTAAGGCCTTAGTGAAGTTTTTCACACTTGTCGGCCTACCCCAGTCTGATCAGGGATCTAATTTCATGTCAGGAATTTTTCAACAAGTCATGCATGAATTGGGAATAAAGCAGTACAAATCATCTACATACCACCCAGAAAGCCAAGGCGCACTAGAAAGATTTCACCAGAACATGATTAGGACTTGACACTGAGAAAGACTGGGATGAAGGCATACATTTGTTATTATTTGCTGTTAATCTGTTCAAGAGTCTTTAGGCTTCAGTCCATTTGAATTAGTCTTTGGTCATACAATTAGATGACAACTGAAACTGTTGAAGGAAAAGTTCCTAGACAGTGATCTTGACTCATGTAGTCTCTTACAATATGTGTCGGACTTTCGCACCAGGTTGACTAAACCACGTGATTTGGCCATGTCAAGTCAGCACAAAAATGTATGAAATAACCTATGATAAACATGCCTTTAAAGTTTCAAACCTGGTGAGAAGGTACTGGCTTTTCTGCCTATTCCTGATGATTCACTTAAGGCTGGATATTATGGTCCTATGAAAAGAAATTAAGTGACCTTAATTATGTAATTCAGACTCCTGACAGGCGTAAACACAAACAGTTATGTCATGTAAATATGTTAAAGTTATACATAGACAGAGATAGCACTAACATTACTGTACACCTTGTAAGTTTAGTTAGTTCTGACCCTGATAATAATGAAACTTGTGAAGAGCCCATGACAGCGGCGAAATTACAGAAATCTACTTAATTTGGATTCCAAGTTGTGTCATATTAAACCAGCGCGTCAGGAAGTACTTCGAACTCTGCTCAGTCAATATGAACATTTGTTTCCCGACATTCCTACTCGGACTGATAAAATTTCACATGACGTCAATGTCGAAGATTCTAATCCATTTAAGCAGCACCCATATCGTTTGAATCCCATGAAACAAAACTATCTGAAAAAGGAGATTCAGTATTTATTGGACAATGCCTTCATTGAACCAAGTAATAGTAACTGGAGTTCACCTTGTATCCTCGTTCCAAAGCCAGATGGCAGTTACAGGATGTGTACTGACTACAGAAAGGTGAACACATTGACCAAAACCGATAAATTCCCTATCCACGCATTGACGATTGCATTGATAAAGTGAGAAGTGCCAAGTTTGTGTTAAAGTTTGATCTTCTGAAAGGATTTTGCCAAGTTCCACTGACAGATTGTGTGAAGGAGTTATCAGCATTCGTCACTTCGGACGGTCTGTTCCAGTACAAAGTCATGCCATTTGGAATGAAAAATTCTTCAGCCACGTTCCAGCGTCTCAACCGTGTTACTTCTGGTTTGGAAGCATGTGAGACTTACATTGATGACGGCATTGTCTACAGCGATACACGGGAAGATCATCTACAGAGAATCCGCGCACTGTTCAATCGACTAAGTGACGCCAAGCTGACAATCAACATTGGAAAAAGTGAATTTGGACATGCACGTGTGACATTCTTGGGTCATGTTGTAGGTCAGGGTCAAATAAAACCGGAAAGCCATACTTAAGAGCGCGCCAGTTCTTTCAGCACCAGATTTTGATTCAACTTTTAAAATGGCTGTATATGCTAGTGATGTTGCTGCTGGTGCCGTTTTGTTACAAGAAAGTATAGATGGTGTAGATCACCCAATAGGTTATTTTTCACGTAAATTTGACAAACATCAGAGAAATTATTCTACAATTGAGAAGGAATGTTTGGCAATGATATTGGCTTTACAACATTTTGATGTTTATGTTACTTCTTCATCGTTGCCAATTACTGTATTCAGTGATCACGATCCAGTTGTTTTCATAAGTAAGATGAAAATCAAAAATCAAAGATTGTCGGGATGGAGTTTGGTGTTATAAGAATACAATATTGAAATCAGATATATTAAGGACAATTTGGTTGCTGATTGTTTGTCTCGCATATAATGTACATATGTTTGTCAACGTTTTTACTCGTGTAATAATCTTCTTTTTTTTTGCAATAATGTTTCAATTGTCAAGAAAGTTCCAAGTTTGAAAATTTCTTTTTTTTAAGATTGGGAGTGTCATGATATTGTAGTCTATTATTAGACAGGATGCTTCTAGAATATATGACGCAAGCTTGTTTACGTGGGTTAATCACTTCGATCTTTCCAGAAGATTATTATAAATTGTATCTAGGCCAGATTATGATGTAATGCATATTCGAGAGGCTTCTTGATTTGGTAGAATGTACTGGAATGCCGCGTAAAGTATAAACAGCGTAACACTCAGTTATTCGATAGGGATTTCAAACTGGCTTTATGTGGGTGCGTTATACTGTGTTACCTTTGCTGCGGACTGTTGAATTGTATACTCCTGTGAATTGTCTTTTGGCTGCTGTGTAATCTATGTGATTGAACTGTCGGAAATTGGACATTTACTGGGACTCTAAACAACCAAACAGTGGTGGACTACCAAAGTAGAGAAAAGTGATTTGTGCACGTCGGCACGGACTGTGAAGAGATTTGTGCACGTCAACACGGACTGTGAAGCATACACCGGTATAGCATTGAAGAGTAAGACTATATTTTACATTCATTTGTTGTATTGACCTATGATTTTAGTATTGTAAATAAATATTTGTTTGTTAATCCTTGACTTCACAAACCTTTTCTGTTACGTTTTTCTGTTATCGTAAATTTGACGTGACAGTGATGAGCAGACTAGATGACTTATGAATGACAACCACGCACAACTTAGGGGTTGATGGTAATCAGCAATGCTTATAATTCGAAATGAATGTGCTCTTAGCTCATCGTGCCAACAGTATAGTTATGTCTGGACCAGATTTGTTTGATCGAGCTGCCCTTCTTGGTTTAGACTGATCACCCGCTCATCTTTTGTGGGCAAGGGTTAAATGGTGCCGCTATTCTATCGATTGACCAATTTAGATTGGTCAACAGATAATTTTCTCATTTGGCCTTTTTCTCCTGCTTTCCACAATATGACTATAACGGCAAGACCATTGTATCAGACACATATAGATGTACGAATTTACTGAAGAGAAAGACATTTCCACGTTTGATGCGACTAAATGCTAAAATGATCCAATCACTCACGAATTGTCTGTATGAATCAATCAATCGGCAGAGCCAATGAAGAGAGTGGCAATTGACATTCTAGGTCCCCTAACTCTTACATCCAGTGGTTGTATGTATCTCCTAGTATTTACACATTGCTTCACTGAATGAACGGAGGCAGTCCCGCTGCCTAACCAGGAAGCATTTACGGTTGCTAAGGCATTAGTAGATAACTTTATATGCAGATTTGGGACTCCATTAAAGGTTTAGTAGACCAGAGGAAATTTTTTAGTCTATGCTCTTCAAGTAAATGTGTGAAATTCTCCAAATTAGCAAGACACCAACCTCTAGCATGCGACCTCAACCAAATGTGACTGTCGAGACATTCAGCAAAACGGTGGCAACTATGTTGACAAATTCACAATACATTATGAAAAGCAATAACACAGATGAGACGAATTCCTTCCCCAGCTGATGATGGCATCCAGGGCCTCTAGACATCCAAGCACAAATAATTCTCCAAACATGATGGTATTCGGCAGGGAGAGTAGTATATAAAGGCTAAATTTTGTCGTATTGAGGCTAAAAAAAATTAGGCTCAACTCGGAATGACGTCACTTCCGGGTCTGTGACGTCACATCCGGGTCAAAGGTCAGATCCGGGTCAAAGGTGACATTTAAGTCACTTCCGGTGACCCCACTTTCGGTCACGTGACGACCCAAGAAGAGTGATCTCCCCCTATTTACGGCTATGGTGTAGGTCCATTCTGGCGCAGTGGATAGGTCCATACTGGGAAACCCACGCATGGACATTTGCGGTATAGGTTGTGGCCCCTTGTTTTTCTCGTCTCACCATGTAGAACACGATGGCAGGGGTCTCGAGACCATTGGTTGAAATTTTGTTGAAAACTGACTGTGCGCATGCGCAGTAGAAAAAGGGTATAGGAATAGACGTTGTGGGGTCTAGGTGAGCCCCTAATGTTCCGATTGGGTCGAGTGAGATATCAGTATGAATCACTGGTGAGGGAGCATCCGACTGGATGGGTGCGATGTGGAACTCACGTCATTCTGCGCATGCGCATAAGACAAAAGTTATGGAAATAGACATGTTGGGGTCAAGGTGGGCCCTCGTGGTCCGATTGGGTCATGGAGGGTGTTAAAGTTAAGCGCTCTTCCAGGGCGATCAAGTCATCGGTGGGTGCATGTAAAATTAGGATTTTTCCCGAAATTATAAAAAAGCGGAAAATGAACACCTCTAAAATAGGGAAAACCCCTATCAAGCAGGTCTGGAGTGGCTAATATGGTTTCCTGGTGGATCGGGGCCTTCCGACAGAGGCAGGGTGGGTGAGTGGGTGTATGCAAAATTTGGATTGGGGTAGAACCTATAACAAGCGAAACACGGACTTTATTTTATAATAATAATAATAATAATAATAATAAAAATATTAATAATCTTTATTTCAACTCGATAACCTCAATAGGTATACGCCACTTTTCATAAGGGTCGAGAGCTAAAACAAATTATTTACAATTAACAACAATGTATATATGTACATGAGCTTAAGAGGAAAATATGTAGAAATATAATATAAATAGTGATTTAAAACATCAAGTGACTGACACAAATTGTGCATTTAAATTATTTAAATTAATTAATTAAATGATTAAAACACTTTATAATTTCAAAAATACAGTTTATGACAAGCGTGTTTAAAAGCCCCCAGACTAGTACTAGTACAACAAGCGTCGAGAGCTAAATCAAATTATTTACAATTAAAAATCACGTATATATGTGCATGAGCATACAAGAAAAATATGTAGAAATATAATATAAACAGTTATTGCGTTGTAAAACATCCAGTACCTGAGACAAATTGTGTATTTAAATTATTAAACTAAAACATTTGTTCAACTGAGTAAAACATTTTTATAATTTTGAAAATAAAATTCATGACAAGCGTGTTTAAAAGACCCCAGACTAGAACAACTTTTAATCACAGTAGGTAGTTCGTTATAAAATGTAGGTGCAAGTACTCTAAAAGACTTTTAACAATTCAATTCTAGCGAAAGGAACAACCAAGGCTTTGTTAGTAACAGTGGTCCTCATCTTGTAGGAAATCCCGCCAACGCCAAGCTTAACGCTTCAACGCTATGGTGAAATAGCTCAGAAGCTCTCATTTTCTAGATAATCCATGGAATTGTGTTCTACAATTCAAGTAGGCTCTTATCCAATCAGAATGCATCGTTTGAGAAAGTTCAGTCTCTTTGTCAGCATGCGCCTCAGTGAACTCCTCGAAGTCTCCAATCCCATGTATATTTTTCTCGTATCGCATCATATCGTAATGTCTGGTGAACCTGCGTTCGCACTCAGAGCAAGTATAACCCATGTTGACAGTTGAACGTCGACTGTGCACGTTTTGGGAATACGCGTCTTTTTATAGACAGTAACGCCCGCCAACGCTTAGCTTAACGCTTCAACGCCCTGGTAAACGCCCCCAGAAGCTCCCATTTTTATGGAATTGCCACTAATTCATCGAAATGCAGAGACGCCCGTCAACGCCCGTTGTTACGCCTTAACGCCCTATCTGTACGCCTTAACGCCCGTGTCAACGCCTTAACGCCCGTCTCAACGCCTTAACGTCCTATCTCAACGCCTTATTCCTTGTCGATCATCTATGGACGGACATCATTATGTTGGGGTTGAAGAAGATAATTTCCAGCTCCAGCTGCGTCTCCAAAAGGTTTGAAATGCCTCATGCAGGGTCAGCAGACTCTGGGCACGGGTAGTTGTTTTGGTATCCTCTTTGGGTAATATCTGTTTCCTACGCAGCAGGAGACATACCCGTGTCACCCTTTGGATGTCATTTAGGAGCGTGATAAGATTTTAACGCATGCGTTGGTGCTGGACGGTGATTCCTCCTTGAGCTGTATCAATAATAGGATCGACATTGGCTTGACGTAACGCTTCAGCTAGAATATCCTCGTTGTTGGGTTCAAACAAGGTGGACTCTAGTGCTCACGGTGAAACGGGGAAGATGGTGCCGTGTGGTATATTTATAGTGGGACGCTTTTGGTCTTAATGATGCGTTCAAGCAAATGTTTCTTTTGTGCTATTGCTATGGCATACGCCGCTTTCCAGTTCAGGCTCGAGGTTTTCAACATCGACGCTGTCTACATATAGGGATGAACACGTGTCCCTCATCAGTCCATATGTATTGGTCCACTGATCAACATGTCGTGTACGTGTGCGTTCTGCCGGAGAACCTTTTCTCGTCGCGATAGTATGCGCAGACACATTCAATGCAAACACAATCAAGAGACACCGCTGAGTCCCGCTATAGGTCCAACAAGTGGAGTAGAGCATGCCTATACGACTGCGGTCCTACGGCATGTGGAAAGACGTCCTGGGTGATGAAGTTCTTAGAGGAAGGTGTGGCAACCCCAGCGCCGACACGTGTTGCGTGGTGTTATAGCCAATGGCAGCCCGACTGCGAAGCTACAAGGTTACAGAATGTGTGCTTCGTCCCAGGGATTCCTCGCGACATAGACGAACCGTATTACTTTGACCCCGAGCAGACCAACGTGGTAGTGCTGGATGATCTGATGAGTGCGGCCAAGGACAATTCACACGTTGCCGACTTGTTTACCAAAGGATCCCATCATCGGAATCTGTCCGTCATCTATTTGACCCAGAATCTCTTTCCTCGAGGGAAGGCATCCAGAGATATTGCCTTGAACTGCCGATACTTTGTGTTGTTCTCCAATCCCATCGACATAGCACAAATCCGTGTGTTTGGTAGTCGAATTTATCCTCAGAACATCGACCATTTCATGCAGGCGTTTCAAGGGGCGTAACGTCATATACCCCTACACCATTCACCGAGTCCACACCTGGCAGCACCCGTCCAGCAGCAGCAACCCGCCCGCATACAGCGGGTCCCCTTCATACCATCAGTCCCGTAATACCACCCAACCGTGAACGACCAACCCAAACCCGTACAACGGAATGAACATAATGTGAACTCGAGGCTATGGAAGGATTTGTGCAAAGAAAGTATGGAGGTCGAGATGGACGAGACGTTGAGGGCCACAAAAAACAAGTTTCACCACAATGGGAATTTGAATGAGGAAGCCGCAATTTTAACCCATAACACATTGGCACCCAGACTACGACAGGCTTTACGCCAGCAGTATGGCGACC